>JAODAL010004794.1:0-151558 GCA_025379985.1 Phyllomedusa bahiana | reverse complement strand
AAGCCCCCCCGGGTTGAAAGACCCTTACGGGGCATGGGAAAAAAGGCTTTTCACTAGTATTTTTAAAATTTTTTTTTTGGGGCAAAAAATGTTACTTAATTGCTTTCCTGCACTAAAAACGCATCAAAAAAGCAGCCTAAGCGCGTATCACATCACAATAATCCACTAGTCTGATATACACTTTTTTAATAACACAAATCTGTACCTAAAGGCGCTTTCACACACAGCTGCGTTTTTGGTGCATTTTTATCTTTTTTTTTATGCTTTTTTGTGCAGAAATTACACTTAATTGCGTGCTTTTCTTCAAAAAAAAGCATCTGAAAAAGCATTAAAAATACACCAAAAAAACTCACTGTGTGAAAGCACCCTAAATGTTGGTATTACCATATATACAGTATATATATAACATCGCCACAGTATATGTGTTTGATGTGTTACACACACTTAGAGTGCTTTCACACAGTGAGTTTTTGGTGCTTTTTTATGCATTTTTTTTATGCTTTTTTTATGTAGAAATGTAGAATATTAATTGCTGTGCCTTTCTGCACAAAAACGCATCAAAAAATGCACCAAAAACTCACTGTGTGAAAGCACCCTAAGTGTGTGTATTACCATATACAGTATATATAGCATCGCCACAGTACGTGTGTTTGATGTGTTACACCCACTTAGGGTGCTTTCACACAGTGAAACACATATACTGTGGCAATTCTATAAACTGATATAGGGGAAAACACAACTTAGGGTGCTTTCACACAGTGAATTACTATATATACCATGTGGGGTCAGTAGAGAAATACTAATTATATATATTTATCTATCTTATATTATCTATCTATATTATTTTCTCTATTTATCTATCTATATCTCTACCCTTACTATATCTCTATCTCTTTTCTATATCTCTTTTATACCCTATCTTATCTCTATCTCTATCTATTCTATCTCTATTATCTATTTCTCTATCTCATCTATCTATACTATCTCTATCTATCAAATCTTATTATTTATTAAAATTTATCAACCCTTTTTCTTATTTTTAACATCTTCTTCTTTTATATATCTCTACTTTCTTTTTAAATTTTATCCACCAAAAATTTATATTTTACATTTTATTTCCTTTTCTTTATGTTTTGAGGCCCCCCTACTTCCGAGCCTGGGCAAGCCCAAGGGCTCAGGTATAGAATAAAAGACAAATACAATAACACTTGTTCACACGGCGTTTTTGGATCTGATTTCGGATCCGTGTTGGATCCGAAAATCGCATCTAAAAACTCTAGCGGTGATTGGACCCCACACAGATCCAACACGTATCTAAAAACCGCAGCGCATGTTTTTATCAGAGGATCGCCCCAAAGTTATTATTTATTTCCCGTCTCCTGCTGCCCTTACCAAGAATTGACGTGTCATTTTTTGAACGGATCCAAAAACCATGGGGTGCATCAATCAATCGGTGAACGCCGAAATTTTTCAAATAAAAAACAAAGAAATCCATTGCACATTATAAATACGTTTGGGTGCGCAACGGATCCAAACACATATCTAAAAATGTATGTTTACACGGACTAAACGCGCCATGTGAACATACCCTTAGGCTATGTTCACACGGCGTAATTTCAGGGAACTACGGCCCGCAATTACACCCGGGGTTCGAGAGTGCACGGGGGGACAGCCCACCACCCAAGACGTCCCTTTCGTCATACAAAGAAATTCACTTTTCCCCGTGCGACAAAACTTGAGAACATGGTTTACCGAAATTTTTTGCGTGCATCTCGCCCGTATTAGAGCGCAAATACACAGCAAAATACACGTCGAAATTACCCAGTGTGAACATAGCCTAAGGCTCAGTGCACACTACGTTATATTGAACGGATGATGGATCCGTTACCTGGTGGTCTGACATAATGAAAAACATAGGCATTAACATGTTCATTGAAAATCTTGGCTTCCGTTTAGCGTGCACCAGAAAAGCTCCTGACATATGCTCAATGAATCCATAGGATCAAACGTTGCTACAGAGGGCAAAAGTATCTCCTTTTGCCCTTTGTCCTTTGTTATTAAAACCACAATAAAAAATTATAAAAAGTGATTAAAAGAATACAGTGTCTTCAAATGGGCCCCCAGCTGTTGGAAACTAAACTCCCTATCATTTATATAATCTATAACAGTGAGCATGATGGGGGTTGTAGTTTGCCAAAAAAGCTGAGGGGCCCCATTTGAAGACCCCTTCTATAAACACAAAAAAAAAAAACTGTTAAAATTTAAAAGAAACTATTTTTTTTTTTTTTTTTTTTTTTTTAAAAGTGGTGCCCTATGAGTGATGGATGGCACTTCTTGGTCCAGATCAGAGGCATCTGTGTAGGATATATGGCCTGGCAAGCCTACTAAATGGAAGCCATGGGATGTGCACCAAAGCTAATGAGCACTAAGCAGGAAAAATGTCTCTGTTTGCTGCACCGTACCCTACACCATTCACTCTTGGGCTATGTTCACACGGCGCTGAAATACATGACAAAATACAATGAAAACAATGTCCCATGTAAAATCATTGGCGTACGTTTTGGTGTCCTGTACACTTCGTTCAGGTGCTTGCGCGCCAGGGAATACAAATGTATAATCAGTATAATGCAAGGCATTTGCACTGTGAAATTATGGCTTGCAAGCTTGTAATCTCAAAATGCAAAAGACGGCGTTTATGGCACACAAATGTGCACGCCATAATTACACCGTCTGAGCATACCCCTAGAATATAATGCAGCAGGTTGCAATCACCCAATTGTCATAGAATAAGACACCTGTGTTACTATAAGGGTATGTTCACATGATGTAATGCGGTGCATACAGTACGCGCCGCAGTACATCGTGTGTCTCGGGAGCTTGCGCTGATCAGTGCGTACTCCCGTGGTGCGGGAGGGGGGGGGCGGCAGCTCGCCGGCCCCATTGCATTCTTACCCGGGGTGAAATTCTGAAGTTTTTTGGACATTCACTTACCCCCCCCGCGTAGAAAATGATCGTATTGTACGAGCGGGGGAAGGAGCGGACCCATAGTCCTCTATAAGCTTAATTTACTGTAATTTCGGCGCGCATCTCGCCTGTATTAGAGCGCAAATGCGTGGCCAAAATGACCCCATGTTAACATAGCCTAAGCACACTAATTAGCATAGTTCTTTATTGTGGTTTGTAGTTCCACAGTTTTCACTACTGAAATGTGCGTTTAACATATTTTGCTTGTATAAAAGTAAACAGCCAACAGCAAAAATTCTCTGTCGTAATTTAGATTTTTGCTGCTTAGTCAGTTGCTGCCGCACATTCTCATATATAGTATGAACCTCATGGCACCTTTTAATATATGTATTTGCCTACATTTCTAAAGCTAATCAATGGGGGGGAGGGGGAGAATACCTTTTTATAGGATATTAAAGTTTAGTGTTAAGTCTAAACTGATTTGTTTTATGTAAATCAAGATTATTCTCCCAAAAAATGCTGTCCTAATTTTGCTTCTTTTCAGATTTAGAGCAGTGCTCAACTCCTGCTTGTGTACACAAGCTTCCCTAGGTTACCAACCATCTCTCTCTGCTCTAGCAGTGGCCGGGATGGTGATGTCACTCTGTAATGTTTCTTATTAGCAAAGAAGCTTGTTTACTTATCTTACTGATAACTGTAACCCTTTAAAGCTCTGTAGCCTTTTGCCCTACTGTTAAGACCCTTCCATTACCAATGTCCTTCTAACAGGCTCAGCTAGGAATAGCAGAACTAAAATGTCAGTCAACTGGGCGGGTGTAGAACACCAAGCCTGAAGGAAGGGGGACCGAAGTTGTAGAACTACCTACACCCTGAACAGGAAGTGGAATCCTGAAACTGTAGAACCACCTACAGCCTGAACAGAAAGCAAGAGCCTGAAGCTTTAAAAACACCCATAACCTATACAGTAAGATGTAGACTGAAGATGGAGAACCACCGCAATTAGAACAGAAAGTGGAAGCCTAAGCTGTACAATTTCACACAGCCTGAACAAGAAGTGGGAGTCAAAAGCTCTAGAACCGCCTACAGCCTGAACAGTAAGTGGGAGCCTGAAGCTGTAGAATCGCCCACAGCCTAAACAGGAAGTGGGAGCCTGAAGCTGTAGAATCGCCCGCAGCCTAAACAGGAAGTGGGAGCCTGAAGCTGTAGAACCACCCACAACCTATACAGTAAGAGGAAGGCTGAAGATGTACAACCACCCACAGCCTGAACAAGAAATACGGGACTGAAGCTGCAGAACCACCCACAGCTTGAACAGGAAGTGGGAGCCTGAAGTTGTAGCACCTTCCACAACCTAAACAGGAAATAGGGGCCTGAAGCTGTAGAACCACTCACAGCCTGACTAGCAAGTGGGAGCCTGAAGTTGGCTGCAAGGAGATAACACCCCTTTAACCAACTATTCATGGTCATATAGTAACATAGTGTTAAGCTATTACTTATTTTGGGATCTTTCTATTTCATAACATGATATAAAATAAAGTTTTATTTGAAATTATTTTGCTTCATTGATTCAATATTCTCTTATTATGAAAGTTATGTTCGCAACTTGTGATTAATTACATGATAAATCTATTACAATAACAAAATACGACTTTAATGATGCAGTTCATGGGAAAGTTTACATGTCTAGCGTCATTTAGTAATAACTAATGAATTGTAATCCACTTTCACAGAATGAATGCACTTAATTAACACATTGAAACTTTAGAAACGGTTGATATTAAAAAACGAGAAACCTTGCAATTTCCCGTATTCTACCTTACGTTGTTTAATAAATGTTTCTTTCTGATTACCTCTTTAATTGTCACTTTATATTTGCCCGGTTTATACTCTCATTTGACTCCGTTTTATGGATAATAATAACATTTTACTACAGTGAAATTTTGTCATCATTGATTTGCAGTATTGGGCGTTCTCTGAACACAACACATAAAAATTGTAACGGTTTATATACGTATTAAGCAATCTCACTTTACTTACACTATTATAATTTACACTAGTGTTTGATATTGCTTTGAATTATAAATTAAATACCCTGGGTCAGAATAACCCATCAAAAAAAATTTCCCACAATAACAGTTGTAGTCCTGTGTCTCTTATTCCTCCATACCAGAGGCGTAACTTGAAGCTTCTGCGCCCTAGTGCAAAAAGTGAAATGGGGCCCCTCAGTTACCATGTGCCATTTACAATGGCTTTTGGGCCCCCTCAGGCTGTAGGGCCCGGTAGCGACTGCTACCACTGCACCCCCTATAGCTACGCCCCTGCTCCATACTGCCAATCCAGGAAACAACCGTCATCCCCGTTAGGGATGTTCCCATCTCACCCATTTATAACATAACAATAGGATATTCCATACATGTGTGACAAGTGCAAGTCCCACCTCTTGGACCCCCACCTATCCGTGAAAAACCCCAAAACCCCCCTGTTTGGGGCTGAACTGGGCCCCAAGGGGTTTTTAAAAAATAGCAGAAAAAAAAAATAAAGGGGGAGATCTTTAAAAACATCTTAGGTGCCCCCCTGTGGGGGGACATACCAAAATGGTAAAAAATAATTAGAAACGGGAAAAAAACCCAAAATTTTGGATCAAAAGAGTTTTAAAGGGGGGCAATAAAAAAAAAAAAAGAAAGCTTTTCACAAAAAAAAACCCAGGAGGGGTGAAGGCCAAAAAAAGGGTTTTAGGGAAAAAAATAAAGTGGGGTAAAAAAAAGAAAAAGGGCAAAAGCTAGAACAGAAAGACGAAATTGCCAAAGAAAGTAAAACAAACCCCCAAAATATTTTTAACTATATAAATAGTAAAAAGATTAAAAAAAAAATTTTGGGCCCCTTTAAAAAATACAGGGGGAGAGAAATAGAGGGTAAAGAAAAAAAGAAAAATTTAAAAAAATTTTTTCTCCACTGTATTTACCGGGGGAGGATGATTTTCCCCTGTTGAAAAAGGGATGGGGTTTAAACCCCAAAAAAAAATTTTTCTTTTTAAAACCCAGGAAGAATTTGCGCTCCGTTTTGGGGGAAGATTAAAATAGACAAACCCCCGGGCCCCTAAAGGGTTTTACACCCGCGTGTCTAAGGGAGTTAAGAAAATTTGTTAGTGGGCCCCCTATTTTTAAAAAATTTAAGGACTGTAAAAAAAAGGGGGTAAGTCCCAAAGGTTGGCGCATAGCAATGTGGTCCCAAATTTTAAAAAAGGGGGGTCTAAAATGACCCTGGAAACTACAGGCCGGAAAAGTTTAAACCCTCTTTTGTGGGGAAAATTTTTTGGGGTTTTTTCCCTTAGAGATGCTATCCGGGAAAATCTCACTGAAAAAAAAAAGTAAAAACCCGTTCCAGCAGGGGTTTTTATAAAGGGATAGGCCCTGTCGACAAATTCATCAGCTTCTATGAGGGGTTATTTCCAGACGGATCGGGGTAAAAGCACTGGTGTCATAATTTGGTTTTTTTCAAAGCTTTTGATACTTTTTCCCACATAAAAAGGTTGGTAAGTAAAATGAGAATGTTTGGGACGGGGGGAAAAATGTTTGAAAGTGGGTAAGAACTGCCCCACGATAGAAAAAAAAAGGGGTTGGTAATTAACGGTGCAAAACTCAGACGGGACCCCTGTTTACTAGGGTCCCAAAAGGGTCAGTTTTGGGCCCTTTTCCTCTTTAATATTTTCAAAAAGAATCTTACACGGGATTCCCAAAATGGGAAATCAAATTTTTGCGATGAACAAAGCTCTGAAAAGGGAAAATGCACACAATGGAGGATAATGTTATTAAAAAGGATCGGGAATGGGTTTGGGGCCGGGGCAAGAATTTGGCAAAAATAGGTTTAACATTTATAAATGCAAGGTTATGCACATGGGGGGGAAAATCCATTACAAAAATTACATGTTAAAGGGAAAAAACCACTGGGTAAAAGTGACATGGAGAAGGACTTGGATCCAGTGGGGCCAAGTAAAATTAAAAGTAGCAGCCAGTTCAGGCCCGCAGCTGCCAAGGCAAAAAGGATCATGGGGGTATTTTAAAAGGGGGATAGATGCACATGATGGGGGAAATTTTTCCCTCCCATTTTTACAAAATCACCCGGTTAGACCACACAGGGATTCTTGTGTACAGTTTTGGGCACCCAGGCACAGGAAAGACAAAAGAGCTTTTAAAAGGTACAAAAGGCGGGGAAAAAAAATAAATTTTTGGGCTGGGTGGACTGCAATTAACCCGAAAGATTAGCAAGGTTTTGGGGTTTTTTAGTTTAAGAAAAAAACGGGTTCCGGGGGGGCATAATAAATTGTTTAAAATATTAAAAAGGGGGCCAAAAATAAGATCTCCTAAATTTTTTTATACCCAGGACGAAACAAACAAGGGGGGATCCTCTACGTCTTGAGGAAAAAAAGGTTTCTACAAAAACCTAGGAAAAGGGGGTTTTTTTACTGTTAGAGCGGTGAGACTTTTGGAACTTCTGCCAAAAAGGAAAAATTTTCATGGTGGGAAATTTACTAACAGGGGTTTTAAAAAAGGGCCCTTTGGATGCATTTTCTGGAGCGTGATAACATAAGTTTATAGTCGACTAGGATTGCCGAGAAAGGGCTGGATTACATGTTCTAGATGGTTTGTAATATAAAAAGTTATAGTGACCGGGATTCTATAGCAGGGGGGGTCGTTGATCGCAGGTGATTATTTACGATGCCAGATTGGAGTCAGGAAAGAATTTTTTTTCCTTAAATGAGGTCAATTGCTCTTGCTCATGGGGTTTTGCTCTTCCTCTGGATCAACACTTTAAAGCAATTTAGCAACACTTTAAATCACATGGGCCTGAACTGGAATGGCACGTATGTCTTTTTTCGGCCTGACAAACTATGTAACTATGTAACTAGGAACTCCCTTTGAAATGAATGGAAGAGTTTTGACCACCTCTCCTTTCACAATTGAGACCTTAAGGGACCTCATTCTGATGATTAGGAATGGGCCAGAGGTGAGATAACCACTTCTATAAATCATAATACTAGCAATATACCATCGCAACTATGCATAAATGTATGGGATGGAATAACCCCTACAAAGAGGTGTTCCCATAAAGGAACATTGGGTAGCAGGTTGGCTTGTAGCTAACTATTAGCCAATTGTGTTACAGAATGACGGTGCTTACAGTCATTCTCCCCATTCGCTTATTAGGGAGTTCTGATTATAGCCGAGTGAGTATGCTTGGAACTCCCATAGAAATTAATAGGAGGGATGGACAAAATTGCCGTCTTATTCTGTAGCACTGTCGGCTCGTAGCTAGCGATAACCAACCTGCTTCCGGGTGTTACTTTGTGGAAATGCCCACATTTTGTTCTAAATCCTCATCAACTTGGGAAACCCCCGATGGGCCCCAGAGCATGGCAAACCTGGAGTTGGTTTGTAACTGCATATACATCCTCGGAAAGGGCAAAAAAAAGCACAAAAAGAGAGGCAAAAAGCAAGAGGCAGAGTAGAGGAGGCATGTATAGTCATCCACAGTAGCTGCAGGGTGCGCCTCTAAAATAAACTCCACTGGTGAGCCCAGACACAGCTCAACTTGGGGGGCTCAAGAATCAACTCCACCTGTGGGACCTAGAGTCAACTCCACCGGTGTCTCCCTAGAGAGTAAACTCCTCACGGTAGGGACCTAGAGTCAAACTCCACGGTGGACCCTAGAGACAACTCGCCACCGAGTGGACCTAGAGTCAACGCCACCTGTAGGGCTAAGATTCCCAGTCCGACATTGTGTATGAACAAACTTTTAAGGACTGTCACAGTGATCATGCATTCTGGTCTGTAGGCAGTGTGCTATAAAGCAAAAGGACTTGAGCGGATCGATGTATAGTTCTTTAGGGAAAAGATTTAGCTAGATATATTTCATTTACTTCTATTCTGGCTTAAGGAGTTCAGTGGGCGGTCTTATCAGTGATTGACAGCCTTAGTTGTATGAGTGTGCATAGAGGTAACTGTAAAACAATTAAAAGGCCGTCCACTGGTCTTCTTAACCGAGAATAAACAGTAAAGGCGACATGTCCGAATATGCAGACGCCGTTCTTTTTGGTCTATTTTGCGCCAAAAACACTTTTGATGCCATATTCTCGATTTAAAAGAACTGTCATACACCAAAACTAGGCACATTATCCATCAGCCACGACACATTCTAATGGGCCTCAAAAGGCGCATCACATAGAGTAGTAATAATACACTGTGCGCCTCCATAACACAATGTGCCTATCGAGGAGGCCAATATTACATACGCACTTAGTATTCGATCCAATTCTGCGCCTCATTTGCACATATGACGCATCGACAGGCGCATTTACAATCAATACAATTATATATATGTGCCGAGATTCGCGCAGTGGGCGCTTTCTTTAGGCGCCTTCTGTTTTACTAATCATGTATACCCTGATGCCCAGATTTGTTTTAGTAGAGGATCATACTTTTCTGGCGCATTTTTACTCCAATTCACTCCGTCATTAAAATCTGCCGCAGCGACGACAATTTTTGGACATGTCGGCATAAATCTTTCAAACAAAACTACATATCAATCTCCTCAGCTGCTCCTGTTTTATATCATGCTGCCTGAGGATTAGGTATCTTGTGCAATATGACCAGTTTACTTTAAAAATAAAGTTTTTTGGGTGTGGTTGCCTCCTTTTACCCATTAGCCAACACCTTGCATTGCATACATAGTATTTTTCTGTGCATGTATATTATATTCATTCTTGTTAATTTTTTTTTTATTATTATTATTATTATTATTATTATTATTATTATTATATAATTGTTATTATTTAGGAACATTCAAGTTATATTATTTCTATAATAGAGGAAATTCATAAAACTTTTTACTTTTTTGTATTTCTTTTTTGAAGGAATTCAACTTTTTAATATTTTTGAATGCTTTTACTGTATCTGTCATTATTACTTCTTGGTGAAGAACATTTCACAGTTTGGTTCCTCTAACTGGGGAGATATTAAAGGCAGTCTACTAGATCATGAAATGGGATGTGAGATTTCTCTCGTAATGAAAGGTTTGAAAAATATGGCTTGAAAAGGATTCCTTAGAGGTTGTGTACGTGTATAAATCTATGTGTAGTCAATACATAGAGCCGGTACATAATTTATCAATCCCAGGAACATTCTTTGTATGATGAGCAAAGCCATTTAAGCCATCAATACAGTAAAGGAATCTTTACAAGTAGAATAAACCATGGAGCGGATTCTACTGATGGCAGTTACTGGGACAGCACTGACTAAGGAGCTGGATTCTTATCTCATAGCAATGGCATTGAGGGCTGTAAGTAGAAATTAATGATACATAATTGGTTGACAAAGGTTGAATATAATGGAAATGTTTATTTTTTTCTACCTGCTTATAAAGGACAATACTAAAGACAACAGACACAAATTAACAACATGCATACAAGGTCAGTTCCTTCTCCACTATCCCTTACAATAGTCGGGAGACATGTGATGATGGGTTTTTTCACTCCGCCTTTTATCGGCGTCTTAATGCGAGCTCCTTAACGTGAGACGGCTTTGATGTCTAAAGCACCTGGGATGTGTTAGGCGCATTGTTCGTAAGACTTGACACCTTTTACTGTGCCTAACATGAGAGGGCGTTATGGAGGCATTATTGAGGCCTTCTGGGGGCACACCGTCTCCAAATCTCCTATGTGTCAAAGGGGCTCTTTTGGGCTCTCTTCAGGAGCGGGGCTCGCCCCGTAGCAGCTCTGCCTTCGGCACCTAATATAGCTACCGTCCATGCTCTGCTACCCTTGATCTCTCTTCTTTTCAATTTGCCATGTGAAAGGAATAAAGTATTTTTGCTTCTCAGTATTTTTCTGTCAGACTCTTAGAGCCAAATTTTCTTCACTAAGTTGTTCCTCGTATCCAGTTACTGTTATTGGATGGTAATTTCAGCTTTCTCGTCATACCTCTATAAGGTATAAAAATTAAAACTCAGAACATCTTACTCCATATGACTTTAATGGGAGTTCGAGTTCAAATAGAATTTTGAACCGAACTCACAAAAGTTCGAGGTTCGAATAGAACTAGAACTTTTTACTGTTTGCTAAACGCTAATCACAAGGCTTACCTGGCTCACAAAACCCATGTCACGGTAGCTTTTGAACCAGTTAAGCAAATATAGAATACTGGTTTTCTGGGGACAATGTATTATTAAGTTGATCTGTTTTCATGCCTCAATTTTAAAGATGTACACTGTCCAACTATATTCAAGTTAGTAATGATGTCCGACACTTATACCTTACTGATTTCTTATTAGTTTTTCACCTGTTCTGTGATTGGTTTTGTAAACCGGCTACACCCTTCTCTATACATTGGACTATAAAACCTCCTGATTCCTGTAATAAAGTTAGTTCTAATCTGATTTGATGCAGAGCTCGTGATTCCACTGTGACTTCATTTATCAATCGTGGGAGACTGAAAAGTTAGAGAAAAAGAATTTCCGTAACAGTGGAAACCCATGATATGACAGATACAGACACAATGTGGAATGTTTCTTTTCCCCTTAAGTCCCCCCCCACCAAAAAAAAATCACATAGTTTAAGTACCGGTCAAAAAAATCATCCATTGCCCAATGTGTCTTGCCCTATGTGATTCCCTGGAATTGCCCAGAACCACGCAACTAATATATCTCTGGGGGGCCCCTATTACAATGGAACAGATGTATCTCTGAGGGCTGCTAGTACTCCTTGGTAAAATTATAGCGTCTTCCCAATACATATGGAACTTGATTCTTTATATGATTCCCACTAGTACCCAATGAATACGACTTGCATCTCTGGAGTCCAACAAAAACCGCATGGAATGATACAGGTATCTGTAGACTAAACATCTCTGTACTCCCCCAGTATCATGCAACGGATGCATTTCTGGGGTCTATAAATACCATTAAGGTGATGAATTTCTTCCTTTTCACAGAAAAAATATTTACAAGTATTGCTGTACTGCTTAACAACTGCCGGAACATCCAGGACATTGCATTATTTCCATCATCGAAATGATTATCCTGTACTTACACATTATAATGTCAAGAAAGGTCAAGTGGATTTACTGTCAATGGAAATGTAAACCACATATTTTTAGGCAGAGTTGAACAATTTCCTACTGTAGTGTTAATAAGATGCACCAACATTTATATTATACATTAAATGTTCTTCAAGAAATGTATATGGAAACAAAATTCCGAAACCAGCCTTCCAGAACTTGAAGAAAGCACACAGATTTGTGCTTGGCTGTAAGCAGTGGCAGCATTGCAAAAAAGGAGACTGCTGTAATGGAGGAGCTTATTTAACAGATGGTATAGGTCATATCATTCTAATGAAGCACATTGAGAAAAATTTCTGTAGTGACTGAGCTCATACAGAAGCTTTTAGGGACCTACAACAGAGGCCAACTATATTCTAACAAAGCAAAACAAATGCACGTAATGACAAAGCTCAATGATGCCTGTTCAGCATTCATGTGTCCGCAATAAGCTGTAATGTTAATTGCAGAAAACAGGACAGACTACAGTAAATGACAATGGAGTATGATTTTGAGGCTGTTCTATTAGTGAACTGCAAACAGTGCATTGTCTTCTTACCAATGAGCAAAAGTGCTGGTTACTTACTTGACTGGCGAGTCTGAGTAGACATTATATGTACTTGCAGGATACAGTAGACATTATATGTACTTGCAGGATACCTGATGTTTAAAAAAAAAAACTGAAGGCCTGAAAATCTGCTCACCTAAGGGTGTGTCCAACAATCCAGGTCCAGTGAGGGTAACAATTGACTTTCTCCAAAAATAAAAACTCTATGGTCCAACTATGTTTGATCTGTTCCACTGGATCTGGATGTGGTTGCAACTGGAGTCATCCCTCCTGGAGCAGATGGTGGAAATAATGATGGATCACTGTAGCCATGCTTTTTCTGTGCCAGTATAGCATTGGGTTACCTAAGAAGATCCATGGAACAAAGACAACATGGTTAACCTTCTTGAGCATTTCACCGTAACTGAAAACCTTCCCTCTAGAGCTGTTTTAGTAAAATTATCAAACACCCAAGATCCATGTGGATCAGAGTTCAAGCTTATTGATGCTATTTAACAATAAAAAGGAGGGTCTGAAGGCTAGTTCCTACGCCTAACCCTGATGAATAATTGGTTGTAGGTGTCACATTCCTGGGCACATCGCGTTACATGTCATAGGTTTGCCTATCATTGGATCGATGTGACTGCGATCTAGTGTTGTTCCTGATTTTTTAACCTCTGTTATAATGTGCTGTTCCTAGTATTAAGAGAAGCACTTCAGGATGTTACAAGCTCACTGATAAATGGCACAATGTTGTGGTCTGTACTCTATAGTCACACAGAGAATCGGCTAACACTTCATAGAACATCAAGAACATTAATGCTAAAAACAGATAAAGTACATCAGAGGCTATATGTCTCACAAGAAGACCGCCACGTGTATTATATTCAAGTAAAAAAACTTTCCTTGTGTTAAGAAATCCCCCCAAAGAAAAAATATAAAAAATTACTTTGTTGTAAATCAAGACTGTTTAACATTCAAACGGGCAAATGGAGTCCCAAGGGTGGTATATGCTTAGCAGACACTTCAGATATGTCTGAGGCATTGACCTACTGAAATGTATAAGGATAAATAATGCTGGTGTTTCATACAGATGTAGCAAAAGTCAATATGACAGATTACACACTATGATATCACGGCACAAAATGTTATCTCCACTTTTTCAATGGCTTTGGTTTAGAGATAAGAGTAGATGACATGAAAAACTTGTTCTAGTTAAACTCTTCTACATCTGTATTTGGTTACAAGATCAACAGACTTGGCTGGCACGCATGGCCGAGGTACAATATAAATGTAACTGCCTCCTCTGAAAGGGTCCAAATGCTGTTTACTGTACACATAATTCCTCTAAATCAGGGGGCTATTGTACCCTATAGACAGGGCTCTCCACCAAACTCCAGTCCTAAGGCCACCAACAGGCAGGTTTTCAGGAATGTTATACCACAGAATGCACTGACAATAATTAAGTACACCTGTGCAATGGCTAGGAAACCTCAGAAAACTTGACCTCTGTTGGTGGGCTTGAGGGTCTGGTGTTGGAGGACCCTCTATTAGTACGATCAACAACGTGGTAATAGGATCGTACTGACGGTCATCTGTCCCAGTTTTAGAAGTCCAGAAACAAGGCTGAAAAGATCATTCACGTACTATATTCTTCATGTCTCCTACCCGGGGCCAGGACAACAAGAAGGTTAAGGTAGATGAGTGACTAGGGTGCAAATTTATCCCAGGCAGGCTGAATTTTCCATTGGGGGTGAAGAGGTGCATTTTTTGCCTAGGGCACCATAATATCTTGTCCGAATACTACCTAACCCAAGAATCTAGATGTGGCCTGGACATCGAGTTAAAGGTGAGCTGATTGATGTGTATTTAAGGAACACGACCGGTTGGGAGATCACCATACGAAGTGAAAATCCCATTTCAAATGAACCTTCAAAGTTTAAATTAAATTATTGATTTTGAGTTCAGGTTAAAGCCTGACATTTAATTTTCTGATTTGCTGCTGAAGTTTGTCTTCTTAAGTTTCTATTTTGCTTACCTGTGCTTGTGTACTCGGCTACTAGACTGTCTTGATCTCTCAATTTATATAACATGCAACTGGAGCTTTCTAGAAGGGAAAATGTCCAAATTCAGTATTTTGTCCATAAGCAAACAATTATTTCGTCAATTAATGAGATGCAATTTTTCATTTCAAATCTCAATCACTAAAGCTAAAAGCCAAGACATATTAGCCATTTAATGATTGACATTACTTTTGATTTATAGCTTTTATAGTGTCAAAATCACCAATGAATAATATTGAATGCTACAAGCAAGTGATATCTGGAAAAGGACAGATAAGGTCAAAAGGACAGATACGCTGAAAGAGAGAGAGTTGGGAGCCAATTGAATAAGCCAAGGCATGAACATGTAATTTTTTTCTGCTATTCACAATTTTAGAGGGGTTGTTTCACAGGGAATAAACAAGTGAGTATGCCTGGTTATTTCTTTAATATATGTATGTTAGGTTTAAAGATAGAGAATGTGTCATCCAGAAAAGAATGAGTCGTCTGTTTATGTCTAAATTTTTATGATAACATTTTTTCAGGAAATTTTAGGGTTGTTTTGTTTTTTTATTTTTCATTATCACTGTTCAATATTTTTTAATGATTTTAAGTCTCTTGCTTGTTTTCCTTTGCCTCTAGCCTTGCTTGCTACTGCTTTAACACAGTCAAATAGAGATGTTAACCGTAGCTTCCTGCACCATAAGAGACTTAAGACTGAATCAGTCCCATTCACTTCCCTATAGGAGGGTTTTCTAGCATGCTCTCTGTGACCGGGAAGAAGTCAGTGTGCAGGGGGGTGAAAGGGCTCAGTGAACTATGGACTATCTCACTCTTGTGATTGTGGATCCTGATGTTATCTATTAAACACTGGTGTCTCCTTGTCAGTTTGACCCTCTTTGTGGACTGATAATGAGAAGACACGGAGAGATCTTTCCTACAGAACAGGAAGTGTAAGACATTTATTAGGCCTATGTGGCCAAAGTGAAAAAGTGCAGGATTAATGATTAAAATATATTTAAGTAGATATGGAAAATTAAAAAAAAGTATGACCAAAAAAATTCTTTAACAAATGTGTATTAACCATATGTCATTTTTGATATACCATTCCCTTAATAACATTTTTTTAAAGCTAATCTAGTTGCCAACATCTTCTTTCTTCATCCTCTGCAAGGTTGTTTACCATGTCTGAAGTGGTGTTGTGACCTACTGAAGCATATAAGTGACCTCTCCAACCCAACACTAGTCAACACAGAGATCTAAGTTAAATACTACCCATGACTTCTACAGTCATTAAATGGTTGGCATGTTTATGGAAAGACACAGCTTCAGGTAATATGAACAGAAACTGGTTGAGGTCCGTGTTGTGACAAGGCTGGAACAGCAGTGTATTATGAGGCAAGCATGAGCTTTTTCAGTGCAGCATACTGTACTCAAATAAAACAAAGAAAAAATGGAAATATATTTCATGCAATTATAACAAATAACTTTCTGTAAATTATATTACACAAGAATATTGAATCAATGTACCACCTACATATGTATGCGTTATTTTTTATTGTCCAACACTCCAATTTAATATAATAGAATATAATAAAAGAATATTCACAGAATGAGTACTTGCTAAGGAATTCTTAAGAGTTTAAAGGAACTAATTCAGAACACCAATTACTGCGCTTTACCATCTTGTTTACAAAAATGGGACCAGCCTATGATGTAAAAATGGTATGGTCGTGAGGCTCTTTTAAAAGCACTTGAGTTTTTCAATAGGTAAAATAGAGCAAACACATAAAATGACTAGGTCTATGAAATATTGAATTAAACACAATGGGGAGGAGAAAGCTAATTGTTCTGGATTGAACCTGCTCTTGACATCCCATACCTTTATGCTGATGTGTGCAAAGTTCTTCTCATTCCCTACATGTTTTTGCAATAAGTCAAGGAAATCCACATGACAATTGAAAAGCACCAGTGGTTCTGGCATAAAACTGTGCTCAACAAAACTATTTGTGGTATCTTTTTTTTATAGTTTTGCATATTTATTTGATCTTTGTATCTTTTGATATTTTGGTATTATTATTTGTATGCTATATAAGCTTTGCAAATTTGGTTATATATTGCATCTAAGAAAACTATGTACATATATTTACTTAATTATGGTCTCATGGTAGGGTCTCATTATTTCTGCATTTCTATAATATACATTAGGTGTCAGAAGTGGGAAACAGAAGCACCTCAATTTAAATGAATTACAAAGAGATGGTACCAATCCTGCTTCTATGGGTAAAACTACTAGGAGACATGTATGAAAACTGTCTTGGTCTAAGACTTTCTTTGTTGCGCATGTTAACCAATTAGAGCTCCCCTTTCATTTTTCAGCACTATATGAAATTAAATAGCAACTATGATTGGTTGCTATGGGCAACAAAGAAAATCTTAGACCTAGACAGTTTTCATACATGTGGCCCCTATTTACTTTCTAGATGGGTTGTCTAAAACTGGACCCAGGGCATTTGTAGCACAGAACTATAAAGTACAGCAATTTGGATTGCTCAAAATCTCTCACAACTGTTACAACAGTAGCATTTCAGCCTATTTAGAATATACTGGGAAACTGCAAAAACATTATATGGTTCGATCAATGACAACATTAAAAATTACATCTTGTCCCATAAAATAAAAGCCCTTATTTGCCTTTGTAGATGGAACATTTTTTAAGTTATTTCTCTTGAAAGAAGAAAACTAAGAGCCATATTAACTGTGGAGGCTTAAGGGTTTAATGATTATGTAGAGGCTGAGGGAACTGTTCCTCAACAAATGTTTAACTGGAATGAGAATGGCTTATGTTGGAAGAAAAATGTCAAACAGTAGCTACATCATTCGAGAGGAGAGTGCATTGCTAGAGCGCACACTGTGAAAAAGCGCCCAACTCGTTTTTGAGGGGAAATTGAAATTTCAGCCTCTCAATTTAAACGCAAAAAATTCATTTTTTTTTCAAGAATAACAATGTAAGGCAAGTTACAAACGATGTGGAATGTAAATAATAAGGCTTGGTACCTGAAGAAGTTTTTTTACAGTTGATGAATAAGGTGTTTGGCCCAACTATAAAAAAACATTTCTAGAGAAATATCAAACTTTAAAAGCTCTCCTTGTATTCGTCAATACCCCTGCTTACCCTCCAGGCTTGGTTGGAAAAACTTGCATTGAGGGCAAGAACATTACAGTTTGGAGGTTGAAATCCTTACATAACTCCACTAATCCAGCCCACGGACCAGCAGGTGTTTTTATGTAACCTCTGATACAAAGTTGTTCCTGCATGAATTCTTAAAGAATCACTTCAATATCTTCCACTGCCTTCATCTGTTTGATAAGGCCTGGCTGGGAGATCTCTTAGAGAACCAAGAACTATGCCTGGAGGAAGTCATAGCCAGAATATGTAGCTGAAAGAATCCTTGAAGGCTTTGAAACCAAGCCAGTCTGTGGGTCAGAAGGTCAATGATGATGATGTGAGAGGAGTCAGTTGAGAAGCATAAAAAAAACTCAGCACCGAGAAGCTGGAGGATCAAAGAGAGCAGAAAGAGTCAGTGGAATTTTCTTCAATAAAGGAGGATGTCCACCCTTCATAAATCAAGGAAATATGTACAAAATGGGTGAAAGTACAAAACTTTGTGGAATATATCACCCTGTTAAAGCTTTAATCAGCAGAGTTGTAAGTTTGGCAAATGACCAATTCATTACCCACTTTAGAGAAATTTCAAAGTTTAGACAAAAACAAACACAATTGGATAGATTTCTTGTGAAACTTACATTTGGTGAGTTTCAAGCAGGGTTCAGTGGTGATTAGAGACAGAGAAAGAAGTCCAGAAGGAGAGTTACCCACAGTTATTATTGAAAGAGATTCCCATTCCCGATAATAAAAATTTCCTCTCCTTACCACCTACGTCCTTACAACTACCCTAAGCCATACAACCTCTTAATACAGGTAAAGTGAAGTTAAATTAATTTACTCTAATTATTGTGTTACTATGTTATTATAACTTAATTTTTTTTTCCCAAAGATCTAGAAGGGATTAATTTAATGTACAGTATTCCTAATTGGAAAAATAAATTTGAAACTCCACCTTTTTGCTACTTGACCTCTAAAACAAACTAAATATGAGTACCATGGCACCACTGTATCTTAATATACTATAACATAAAATAAATTAGATAAATCACTTAATTTTTATAAATTATGTAATTATGTTAATTGCAGTAATGTGATTTAATTACTGAGAAATAGAATACAAAAATGTAAAAAAAAAAAAAGAAATTAAATTAGTTTGAATTCAGCCCTTTAAAAATCCATCAAAAAAAATAAAAATTTAAATATAAATTTTGTTTTTCGAAATTGAATCATGATTTTTTAACTTAAAAGGGCCCAAGGGAGAAAAAATTTTTCATTTGATATGGTTAATAGCCCCGTATAAAAGGGGGTTTTTGTTTAGATAAAAAACCACGGGGGGTTTTTAAACCCCCAGTGAAAAAATTTTTATTTCAAAAGTTGGTGCTTTTTTAAAATGGCATTTTTTTTAGACTCGTTTCAAGTCCCCACATACTTTAAGTCAGATGGCAAAACAAAAGGGTTTTTCCCCTTTACATTTCCCATGTAATGAAAAAAAAAGATTGTAGGTTTCAAAAAATTGCTATTGGGGAAAAAATGTTTACATTTTTCCCCTTTTTGGGTTGAAAGTAAGGGGGTACTCTTTTCCCCCCAAAAACCCAATTCCCTCTGGTTTTAGTTGGTATTTTATGTGTGTGTTTTGTGTGTGTGAAATAATAATATATATATTTTATTAAATAAAATATTTATATATATATTATATTATAAAATTATAAAAAAGATAATTTTATTTTTTATAAACAATACATTTTATACATTTTTGGAAACCAGAAGCCCCCCATACACTATTTTAAAAAGGGAACCATATACATTTTTTTCCCCACTATCGGACTTTGAAATCAGTTTTTAAACCCTTTTTTATTCAATTGGGAACCTAAAATTATTTTATATTTCCCAAATGCCCAGGAAATTGGGGGGAGGGGAAAATTTTTTTTAAGGCATTTTTTTTTAAATTTCCCCCAAAGTCAAAAATTTCAACCTTTTTTTAATATTTGGTGGCATTGCCCTTAAAAGTTTTGGGAACTTGGGTAAAATTTGTTTTGGAACCCTTCCCAAGTTTAATACAATAGTTGGTGGGGAAATTTTTTGGCCCCCATTCTTCCTGGGGCAGGCTGGTGTAATGAGCCATGTTTGCGGGGGCCGCCTTGCTCGCAGCTGTTTTTCGCTTTGCCATACATTTTTAAAATAGGTTTTTGGAGATGGGGGCTTTGGGAGGGGCCGCCCCCAAAACACTAAAACTTGGTTCCCCCTTAAAACCCATTTTGAACCGGGTTTGGCAGACCCCTTCAGGTCATTTTTCCTTTTGGAAAAACCCATTTTCCCCCCAAGTTTTAAACTTCCCGGTGATGTCTTGAGATATTGTTTCTTCCCTTTTGCCAAATTTAATCTTTTTTCCCTCATGATCCCATCTATTTTTTTGAAGGGAAACCCCCCTTTCCCAGCAAAAAAAAACTCCACAACATGTTTCACAATTGGGATGATTTTTTCCGGTTCCCAAGTTCCCCCTTTTCCTCCAAACCTAACAATGGTAATTAGGGCCCCCAAACATTTTTCAATTTTTTTTTTGAAAAGACACCCCAGGACATGTTTTCCAAAAATGTAATTTCTTTTTTCCCTGTAAATTTGAAAAACAAAAGCTGGCTTTTTTAAGGCTTCCCCTTTGGAGAAAGTAATGGCTTTTTCTTTGGAAAAATGTAGGCCTTTTTAAAGCCAGGGTTTGATATAAATCCCTCATTTACTGTGGAAAAATAGACAAATGGGTTACCAGTTCCCGGGTCGGGCATCTTAAAAGGGTTTCTTTTGCTTTTTTTCTTGAGTTGATACACACTAGATAAAAGCCCTTTTTCATCTTGACACAAAACCCGGGTTCTTTTTTCCCTAAAGCGGTTATAATGGCTAACAAGATGACCCCCCTTTCTTGTTTTTACTTGTGTTTTAATTGTTTGAAACAGTTTTAAGGGGCCCTCCTTAGGTACCCTTGAAAAATTTGCCCCCAAGGTTAATTCGATTTTGGGGCCAAAATCCCAATTCTCTTCGGTCCAGAAGTTCCAAAAAAATAAACTTCATAGGGGTTTTGTCCCAAATTTTTTTTTAAGGCTTTTAGTAATTTTTTATTTTTCCCAAAAAAAAAACAAAAAAAAATGCCTTTTAAAAAAAAAATTTCCTCATTATTCTGGCATTTGGCCAAACCTAAATAAATTTTGGTTCCTAATTGCCCTTTAAAAAGGGGAAGGTTTTTTTTTGGGGATTTTTTTAAATTTTAGGGAGGGGGGGAAAAACCCTGCAGAAGGGGCTTTTTTATTTATTGGAGGGAAACTTTGGTTTTCAACTATGTATAAAACACGGGTAAAAGGCCCAAAAACAATTTCATTGAGCCTAATTCCATTAGTTAAATAAAAATGAGATCATTTATCTACTTTTTAAAAATAAAGTTAAATTGTAAACAAAATCTTAAAAATCTTTAAACAACTTTTTACGGGGAACTTTAAAGGGAAAAGGGCCAATAATTATTTTAAAAAAGATTATTTGTGCACTTTTTTAAAAAATTTTTCATAATGTTTTTTAAAAGGGTTTACTTTTGTAATTTTTTGGGGAACGTAATGTGTAGTTTGTTAAAAATAATTTTCTCTGCAATAAATTCTAATTGTTTAGGGTTTTTTTCCCAGAAAAAAAAAAATAAAATGCTTTCATATTTTCAAAACGGTTTTGGGTTGCAAAAAAAAATAAGTAAACCCCTTTAAAAGTGCCCTGGTTTTAAAGCAGTGGTTTTTTAAAAAAAATTAGAAATTTTGAAGAATTATTAAAAATAAAATGGTTGTTTTAATTAGGGACTTTTTAAAAAATCAAATTATTTTTTTAAGGGAAAAAATGGCAAGGACTATGGGGCGACATGTCCCCTTTTCCCCAAAATTTCAGTTTTTTTGGTTTAATTTTCCCGGAAAAAAAAAATTTTTAACGCCATTTTTCTTTTTTGGGTAAATGGAACTGTCGTACACCAAAACCTAGGTGCTTTTAAAACGCCGGGCAGGCACTTTGTAATGTCCCTTTAAATTTGGGGCACTGTGCGGCCACCGTGTTGCAATTGCCCTTTTTTTGAGGGGGCATTACATATTTTTATGAGCCCCCGTCGGGCAATTCCCCTTGAAAATGCGCATTTACATTTTTACAAACCAAATGTTTGGGTTTTAAATTGGCGGCCCGCGGGGTTGCGAAAATGGGCCTTTTTTTTGTTGCAATGCGCCTTTTTGGGGCGTTTTTAAGTTTTTTTTTGCAAATTTTCCAAAAGCCAAGGGTTTTTAGAAAGTATGGACTTTAAAGGTGCATTTTACATGTTTTAATGTTTCCTTTAAAACGGGCCCCAGGGGATTACCCCAAAATTTCCGGGAAAAGGGCCCCCCCCTATATGAAATTGGCCTTAGGGTTTTTCCCCAAAAAAATCCCTTCATTTTCTTCACTAGAAGTAGGATTTTTGGGGGATGAACTTTTAATTTTTTAAAGGGGGCTTTATGCTCTATTGCAGGGGCTGTTTTATGAGGGAAAATTTGGAAAGAAAATTTTTTTTTGGGGGAATCCAATTTTCAGGGGACCCTTTAATGAAATTTTTATACCCCAAAATTGAGAAAAGTTTTTTTGAGATATATACAAATGTGTGTGTGTGTTCATGTTTTTTCGATGAGCTTTGTTTTCCCAGAAGTTTAAAAAAAGATTATTTTTTTTTGGTTTAGTTAAATTTTGTTTTAAAAGTTAAAAGATTTTTTTGGACAGTTTATTTTAACCCAAAAAATAAAAAATCTCTAAAAAACCAGTAAACAAAAAATAATGTTGCTTTTTTTTCAGTGGCGTTTAGGGATTTGACCCTTTAATGAAAAAAAAATTTCCCCCAATTTTTTTTGTTTTCTCGTTTCCCTTTTAAAACCTTATTCAAAAATTTAAAATTAGGTTCCTCATTATTGTAAAAACCCTTTCCCAAAAGGGTCTAAAGGGTTTTTTATGATGGCACTTAATTAAAATTTTAAACAATTTTTAACTTTTTTAAATTTTAACTTTGTTCACAGACAAAACATAATTATGACAAGATTTTTTAGGTTCCCATTTGGGGAATTTGTGTTTCTTTTCCTTTTTTTTTTTTTTTTTAGAATGTGTCAATACATATTTGTCAATACCCTATAATAAATTTTTAAAAAATTAAGTCATCAACACAGAAATTTTCAAGCCAAAGTTTAATGAAGTATATTAAAATTTGCCCTGGAAAAAAATTCAATAGAAAATCGTATCAACTAAAATTTAATGAAAACCCAAAATCAGTGGACTGAAAAACCCAACCCAAAATTTCCTGGAGTAACATATTTTTTATTGAAAAACCAATTTTACTTTTATAAAAATAAAACTTTAAAGGGTACTTGGGAAACAAAAAAATTAAAAGTTTTTTAAAAATTTTTCTGTTCTGCAATTTTTGTAAAGTTTTATTTTTTCCATAAAATTCCCATTTTTAAATGTCCCCCCAAAAAAAGGAAAAACCCTATATGAAAAATGAAAATTTTCAGAAAAATTGTATGTTTAAATTTTTGGGTTTCAAAAAATTTCATTTTGGTTGCCTATAGACACCAGGGCCCCCTTCGATTGGTTTTTTTTGGGCCACCCAAAAGTGGGGTTTTTTCTTTTAAAAATGGGGGAAAACCTTGTTTTTGGACCTTTTTTTTCCCTTGCCCAAAAAAAATAGTTTCCGGGTTTATAAAAAAGAATAAAAACGGGTTTTATTGGCCATTCCTCTAAGGGCCCCCTTTTTACTCTAACTTTTTAAAACAGCAAATTTTTTTAAATGGGGGTAAAATATTGAAAATTTTTTATTTTGGGGTTTTCTTTTCATAAGTTTCCCGGGTTTAGTTTTGAAAGGCTTTTCTTATATTTTTTGATAAAAGTTTCCCAAATTTTTTTAATTAAAATTAAAATCACTCTTAAAATGTGGTAAATTTCAACTTGTTAATGTTTTCAGTTATTTTTTAGTTTTGCAAGAAAAAATTTTTTGACCATTGTCTATTTTTAAAAAAAAAAAAGTTTGTGGGGTTTGGGTTTCCGCTCCCTTTTAAAATTCAAGAAAGTCCAGAAATTTGTCCATCTATGTTTTGTGCTTTAAAATTTTAAATTAAAGGAAATTAAAAACATTTTTTTGCAACAGATTTTAAACTGCCAAATGGTGTAAAAAAGGTTTTAAGATTTTTACAGCTAAAGTTTCAAGGGGGGTTGTCTCCCCTAAAATTGATTCATTTTACCTATTTCTGTTTTTGGTTTCCACTTTGAATTAGGGGTGTCTATGGTTCCCACTGGGAATGCGTGGGAAAGGGCCGGGGTCTTTTTGGGTAAGAAAACCCAGTGCGGGGCAGCCTATAAAGAGGGTTTTAAAACAGGTTTTGTAGCTATAGCAAGGGGTGTTGGCGGGAAATTTGGATAGATAAAAAGGATTGTAGTTTATAGGGGACTTGAGGAGCTGATAAAAAAACCCTTTCAAGGGGGATATCTAGGGTAGGTAGGACACTGAAAAATGGAACATATTCCCAAAGTGATTGGTTTTGAAAGGGTCTTAAAAATAAAAAGCAACCCATGTGGTGAGAAAAAAAATTTAAACACTTTTGATTTATTTTATTTTATATTATTTATTTTTTATTTTATGCAAAACCCCAAAATTTATATCAAAATTTAAAACTTGACAAAAAAAACATAATGCTCCCCCAATTTTTTTATGTTTCCCAATGGGTTTTATTTAGGGGCCCTGAGAAAACCCCGGGAACCCTTGTTTTTCCAGTTCCCAATTGAACCCAACCCAATATACACTTTTACTCACAAAATTTACAGGGCCCCATACAGACTTGCCAAGTTTAAAATTGATAGATGACAACGACTTTTGAGTAGAAAAAAAATTTTAAAGGCAATTTCACCAAAAATTTTAAAATTTTTCAACACACCTTTAAACCCATTTTAAACCCTTTTTGTTTGATGGTTGGGGGCCTTTTTTGTGTCATTATAAAAAACACAAAAATTATCAAGATTTACAAGGATTAAAAACCCGGGAACGGGTCCCAAAAAAAAAAACCCTGCATACAAGTTCCCTTTTATTGCCCTGTCTGGGTTATTATAAAATTTCGGTCAAAATCTCCCAATTCAAAATAACCCTTTTTTTAATTTTGTTCATATGAGATGGATACTTTCAAAGCTGAATTTTTTAGTAAAATTAAACAATGTTTTAAAAAACTTTTTAGACTGTTTCCCCCATTAAAAATAAAAACGTTAGTATTTACAAAATTTTAAAAACAAGGTTCACTTCCCCAATACCCCAAAAATTTTGGTTGTGTCTTCCCTGTGACATTCGAAACTAAAATGGTTTTTCCCCCATCTTTAAAAGGGTTTCATCCCACAGAAAAAAAAAAGTTTTCATGCATTGACCAAGAATGTTTTTCACTTTAGGGTGGTGGTGGTGGTGGGCGAGTGGTCTTACATTATTTTTCTTTTATTAAAAATATGTTTTACAATCAATTTGATCCACCCATTGACTAAATTGTCCTATTTTAAGCCATGACATGTGATGTAGCACAGCCAAATTAGGAGAACACAAACATTCACTTCCACTTCTATGAAAGACCACAGGTATAGCATTTTGTGTACAAGAAATTGTGTCAAATGACATACCAACATGATACACCACCAAATTCTGCTCTGCTTAATTGATAATATTTTAAGAATATGATTATGTATCTTCTATGATTAGTTTAATTTAAAGGGGTTGTCTCATCTCAAAGTTTCACAGGATGCAGGAATGAAATAATGCTGCTTTGCTCTATCACCTCCTGCTCAAGTTGTCTGTAATTAGCGTATGAGCTCCATGTATTCAGACTTCTGCTCATTAGATAAATCTCATGCGGTCAGGACCAGAGAAGCTTCTGAGGTAAAGTAAACAGCAGAAATTACTGTCTTTTGTCTGAAAGATCAGATAACAAACAAGCTCTCACTGTCCGGAGTTCTCTGCTGCACAACCTGTGTGATGACGTCACTT
This sequence comes from Phyllomedusa bahiana, assembly GCA_025379985.1. Taxonomy (NCBI): domain Eukaryota; kingdom Metazoa; phylum Chordata; class Amphibia; order Anura; family Hylidae; genus Phyllomedusa; species Phyllomedusa bahiana. The sequence goes on along the minus strand of JAODAL010004794.1, from coordinate 125,709 downwards.
CCTGCTATCAGATAGAAAAAACAGCAGGGGAGAAGGAGTACACAGGTTGGTCACTTGGGGAACCAGAGAGAGCACAGAAGGTGATAAAATCACTTGTAGCTCCTTAAACAAAAAAATGAACAACGAAATATATTTGGAAAACGTCTTCATTTAGTGTTCCATACATGTTGAAAGCTAATCTTTGTAGCGAGACAACCCCTTTAACTAATGAACAACAGGTATTTTATTTAGGAGCATATAACACATTGGTGGTCCCAATAAAACCTTCATATAAACATCTGCTTGCTCTCCAATGGTTTGTAAAGAATAACCAAAGAAACCACCACTCCCTTGCAGATGCCAGGCTCAGGACTAGATCTTTAGGGCTCTTATCTCTTGGGTTCGACTGTATTTTTCATTGTTCCAATATTGTGATGAGCCTGATGTAGTTGCACCATTTACTATATGGATAAAGCAGCCGTAAGTGCAACTGCTACTATTCTGTTTTAATGTGCTTTGAGAGAGAAGACATGGTGGTTCACTACTATGGAATGAGTAACGTGCATTTATGAGTAGATCGGAACCAATTCAAACCCTTTGTTGGCCATTAAGCAGCACAGGATAGGACGCCACAACAAAAAGGAATTCTCAGATGGTGGTGAAACAGCGGAGGGCAAGCAAATTCCATGTCGGAGAAAAAATAATTTGTGGTATTCACCAGTCTTCTTAACATGGTTTATTCGAAAGCCAAATAGACAGGAAAAACACTTGTTTATTGGCCATTCTTTCCCATCTGTCTTCCTTTGGAATACACTACGTCAAGAAGACTGGTGAGTGTCACAAATTGATTGTTCATCGATTGAATCTTTTGGGTTTTAGATATTTATTGCCAACAGCCAGGGTGGGGCTGGTTGGACATACCAGAAGATTCTTTGGTGGGCCCAAGCTCTGGCATATCAGAGAACCATATATCTGACAGAAGACAACCTTGTTTGGAGCTAAATTTAAAACTACAGATGTAGCAGAGTTTAGCTTGACCGTGATATCACAGCTTTTTTGTGTTATCTGCTCTTATATGTAAACAAAGGCCATTGAAAATCAATGGAAAGTTGAGATAACCCTCTGTGCCGTGATAGCATGGTGCGCTGTTCTGTTTAGGTCTGCTACATCTATAATCAATCACCAGATCTCCTACTAAATTTTGCATGTGCTTGATTAATTAAAAATCAACTAAAAGAAAGTAAATGGCCATCCACACATCCTGTATAGATAAAGGGTGAGCCCTAAAAATTATGTCCCAAAAAACTCCAGTGCAACACTAGACACACCACCATGCTCTAAGATACCTTGATCCCCTGTAGATTTACAGCAACCTACTGAAGCAGGGAGTCATATTTTCAGGAGCTAAATCAAGCCTGTATAAATTAGGGGTCAGTTGTTAACTACAGCAGAAACCCACCATCAGCAGCCATTTTTGGAGAAAACGCCAACACTGTCTATTTAACCCATGAGATGCTACAGGCAGTGCGGCGTTTAAGTATTTAGAGTGGGCCCACTGTGTGTCATATACAGTGGGACAATTATTGGGCGAGGTTTGGTTGCAATGGCAGCACACAGGCCAAATGAAGAAGGGTGTAATAGACAAGTGGTAAACAGTAAACTGCAGTGTGCTGATATTGCAGTGTAGTGTGAAATAAGTAGTATAATGTTGTGCCGTGTCAGCCATAGAAAGTAGTAAAAAAGTGAAGAAATCAGGCGATACCTGTTTGAGGCTGAGTATATTTGATGGTGAGCTTGCGGGAGTACTAACTAGTACTCCCGCAAGCTCAGCATCAAATATACTCAGTTAGCCTCAAAAAGGTATCGCTTGATTTCTTCACTCTTCTACTAGTGTGAAATAAATCAAAGGTCATTAGAGAACTAAAGAAGAAAATGAAATAATAATAAAAAAAATTATATTATATCATAATGATCTTGGCTGCCACTCAAAAGCATCTAGGTCAGAAATAAGTAACCAAAAAGAACCTATTGATGTTTAACATTTTCGTCAAGCGGTACAGAGTGACACTTTTAAACTCCAGCTGTGAGGCAACACTTGTAATTTCATGTTCCTCTGCACCAGGTTTATCTTTCATCATGAACGGACATTCGTAAAGGTTAGTGCACATTAGTTCCTCACTTGCCATCTCTTACATCTTGAAAGCCTCACTAACATAACTGTTTACAGAAGGATGACCGTTCCATTCAGCTTGTAGGCTCCAGGTCTTCCATATCCATCCAGTGTTTAAAATTCATCCAACTTTTATCAACTTAAAAACTCAAAAATCAGCAAATGTTTGTAAACTTATTTCTGTTTTCTGGAAATTGACAGTGTTTGTGCTTTCCATAAAAAAAAACTTAAATGGTTATTGGAATAATTTCTACAACAAAGTCATGAACTGCCAGTTCTAATCTTTGATTTAAACAATATCAGATTCTGCCAGAATTCAGATCCAACTTTCCTTTTAGTAATTCAACAGCTTTAAACTTTTTCCCAACTAGAATTTGGCTCGATCAGATTCAAAACCTCCAAGTTTTTTTTTTTTTTTTTTTTTACAAATATACCTTTAAAGGGAATGTGTCATCAAAAATTAGTTATTGTTTGACTCACGTTTTTATGCTCAACACATTATATATGAAGTTTTGGTTATTTTTTTTAATTTTCCATATCACTCAAGATTTTTTAATAATTCTTAAGTCCTGCAGTTTTCACTTTGGCCACTAGGCCTAATCGTCTGACACTTCCTGTTCTGTACAGAAAGATTCTCAGTTGTCTGCTCATTATCAGCACAAAGAAGGTCAAATTGAAAGGAGACACCAGTGTGAATAGATAACACAGGATCCACCAGTCAAAAGAGGAGATAGTCACAGTTGACACTTTCACCTCCCTGTACACTGACTTCTTCCCAGGTCACAGAGCATGACTAGAAAACTCTCCTATAGAAGTCAATGGGACTGAGTCAGTCTTAAGTCTCCTATGTGCATGAAGCTGCTGTAAAGCATCTCTCTGACTGCTGTTAAAGCAGTACAAGCAAGGCCCAGTGGCCAAAGAGAAGACTGCAAGACTTAAGAATTATTAAAATATATTGAAAGTGATATGAAAAATTGAAAAAACACAACCCAAAATTTCTAAAAAATGTGTTTAATATAAAAACAGGAATTAAACAATGACTCATTTTCTGATGACACATTCCCTTTAATAGGCTATAGGTTTTTAAACAATTTAGAAGCAGTTTTTCTAAGAAACTAAATCCAACCACCTGGTTCTCTTCAATGTGGCATAGAATATACACTTTGATGTGTTATATACTTGTCTATCTAAATTTAAATCTTTTAATTTTTTTTCCGTGGTAACTGGTGTCGATCGAACCGTTTGAGAAAAGTTAAGTACGAGTCGAACTTTACGATTTTTTAGAACTCGAGCCAAACATTTTACTGTTCATTCGAGTAAACATTTGAGTTGTACATCGCGTTTAATATGCTATTTTAATAGTTTTCATGTCTGAAAATCGGTACAAGGTATACCTTGCATAGTAAACAAAATGCGCCTAAAAAGGTGCATTGCGCAAATCGCGGCACGTAGCATATCATTGGTAGTGTATGAAATGCACCCATCGCGGCACATAGCATATCATTGGTAGTGTATGAAATGCACCCATCGCGGCACATAGCATATCATTGGTAGTGTATGACATGCGCCCATCGCGGCACATTGCCTGTCATTGGTAGTGTATGAAATGCGCCCATCGCGGCACATAGCGTATCATTGGTAGTGTATGTAATTCGCCCATCGCGGCACATAGCATATCATTGGTAGTGTATGTAATTCGCCCATCGCGGCACATAGCATATCATTGGTAGTGTTTGTAATTTGCCCATCGCGGCACATAGCATATCGTTGGTAGTGTATGTAATTTGCCCATCGCGGCACATGGCATATCATTAGTAGTGTATGTAATTCGCCCATCGCGGCACATAGCATATCATTGGTAGTGTATGTAATTTCGCCATCACAGGCAACATTAGCATATATCATGGTAGTATGTGTGTAATTCACCCGTCGTAGCACATAGCATATCATTGGTAGTGTATGTAATTCGGCCATCAAGGCACATAGCATATCATTGGTAGTGTATGTAATTCACCCGTCGTAGCACATAGCATATCATTGGTAGTGTATGTAATGCGCCCATCGCGGCACATAGCATATCATTGGTAGTGTATGTAATTCGCCCATCGCGGCACATAGCATATCATTGGTAGTGTATGTAATTCGCCCATCGCGGCACATAGCATATCATTGGTAGTGTATGTAATTCGTCCATCGCGGCACATAGCATATCATTGGTAGTGTATGTAATTCGCCCATCGCGGCACATAGCATATCATTGGTAGTGTATGTAATTCGCCCATCGTGGCACATAGCATATCATTGGTAGTGTATGTAATTCGCCCATCGCGGCACATAGCATATCATTGGTAGTGTATGTAATGCTCCCATCACGGCACATAGCATATCATTGGTAGTGTATGTAATTCGCCCATCGAGGCACATAGCATATCAGTGGTAGTGTATGTAATTCTCCCATCGCTGCACTTAGTATATCATTGGTAGTGTATGTAATTCGCCCATCATGGCACATAGCATATCATTGGTAGTGTATGTAATTCGCCCATCGCGGCACATAGCATATCATTGGTAGTGTATGTAATGCACCTATCGAGGCGCATTGCGCATGGAGGCGCAATACATATCATTACTAGTTTATGTAACACGCCTCAATAGGCGCATTGTGTTATGAAGGTGCACAGCGTATTTTTAGGCTCATTACAATGTGTCGTGCCCGGAGTATAATGCGCCTAGTTTTGGCGTACTCTTATGGATGGTAATTCCAGCTTCTCCTCACCTGTATAGGTATAAAAATTAACCCAAAAATCTTCTCCCATTGACTTTAATGGGGTTCGAAGTTCGACTCGAACGTCTCAAAGTTCAAGGTTCGACTTGAACTCGGACATTTTACTGTTCGCTCTTCACTAGTGGTAGCTATAGTTTGAGAAAGTGTCTTTTTTTTTAAATTCCCTTCTAACATTTTAGTAAGTGCTTAGAAACATTTTAGTAATTCCTTAGCGTAGTTATGTGACTGAATGGCAACCGTCACATCAACACTGCTTATAATTTGTAATCGAGTTTAATCTTAAATATCTGAAAAAGGATAATTATTTTTGGCTAGATAATAGAGCACAAAAATTTTTTTTGTCTTCTCTATACGAGTTTAACTTAGTCTTGTAATATTCTCATTTTTTTCTTTTCTTCCTTTTACATTTCACAAGATGTACAGATGTTGATTGACAGACAGAACTTTTCTCTCATAAATATTTCACTTTTCTGCGAAGATGAAGCCCCTGGGAGTTATAGGGGCCTAGACTTTTATTTTTTAAAGACATACATTTTTTGCACTCCAGGTCACCATTCTTGCTAATTAGCCAGTTGAGTTTTTCTGTCAGCTTCAACCATTATTCTGGACTTCTGGAAAGTCAGTATGCAGTGTTTGTACACAGTCCCGGACAATTTGTGTTGGTTACTGTGGTCTATTTGTATTTTACTTGAATTTTATTTTATTTTTCCACTCTGATATAAAAGCTGATATATCACACTTTCTGTGCAATAAATCTATTATATTATTTATCATGTTTATGTACGTTTTCCACAGTTTTCATAATGCTGCACTCTTATTCCAACTTTCAAAATAGTTGAATAATTTATTCTTAATTACTAGCACCACTTTTTATTATTAATTCACTTTTTTGATATGTTAGTTAATTGTGGAGGGTACACAATGGACTAATGACAAATGACTAATGTGTAATTAATATAAATTGTGTTTTTTTCGATAAAACTACTGATGTGTAACTAATATAAATTGAAATAGTGTTTAAATTACATTTGGATGCAATTTTTTTTTTTAGTTTTCTTAAGTGTCTCCTTTTCCTAAGGTTATGTTCACACAGCTTATTTGTAATGGTAATTGCGTGCGTACTTTGCTATATATTGTGCTTTATCCACATCAAATTGCACATTGCAAATACGGTAATTCATAGCTCTCATCGAGAACTATGAATTACGCGTCATCTCCCCGGGAGATGCTTGAGAAAGGGGGAGGGACTCTCCCGAAAAATCGCGTGTCTACGCTTGCCGCCCGCCCGCTTCTCTGCTTCAGGTGAAAACGCCATGCGCATGGTGCCACTCTAATGTGGCTGCATCAGGAAGCCTTTCGTGGCTGCAGATCATTGGATCCTGCTGACCACAGAGCTATGTGCGGCTTAAGCGCAAGTAACTTTTGGTGTATCCATTTGAACTGTTTATGAATACAAATACAAGCAGTCCCCAGGTTACAAACGGGATAGGGACTCTAGGTTTGTTCTTAAGTTGAATTTGTATGTAAGTCAGAACAGATAAATTTATTATATGTAACTCCAGCACAAAAGGCTTTTTTTTTTAGTTTTGGACAGTGCAGGAAAGGGTTTTTACATTTGTTTTGCTGTCTGTGCCCCTGTTAAGAAGATTCACTTCATTTTCACATCATGTGCTGCTGTGACATGCTGGAACTTGTTGTTCCACAGCTAAATCTGCTGTGGAACATGGAACTACAGGTGCCAGCATGTCCCATAAGTCTTCTTTTGTAACTAGGGGGGACAGATGTAAGTCGGAACGGTGTAAGTCGGGGACTGCCTGTAAATGCCTATTCAATATAAAGTAACTACCCAGCTACCTTCTGAATGTTGAGTACATATGGAGCCACGGATCTCCTAAGCGGGGTAGCAAGTGGTCAAAACACATTCTTTATCTACCAGCTATCTTATGAATTTTTTTACCTTCTCATCTTGACTTGTAGATAATACAGATGCCAAAGCAATCATAAAACTGAATTTTAAATTGTTTGTATCCAAAAGTGTACAACATATGTCAAGACCAAACATTTGTTGAAATTTTTTACCTTATCTTCTTCTCAATTCTTCTTGACTATTTTTTACTTTAGTCCATCATGTCCTATAGCACAACAGTGAATAATTAAAATATACATGACTTTATGAAAGCCCACTTTCAAACATAGTATACAATAGCTTGTGTTTTCTTCACCGTTGGGTAACATTTTTTAAGGCTCAGGATCTAGAAGCACAGACTATGTTTTCCATCAACTAACTTTTTCACATTTATAAATCACCGGTACAAACCAACCTTTTATTGTACGTGCCACCAAAAGATGATTACAGGTTTTGCTCAACAGATTTTTCCTCTCACCTCTAACCTCTCCATTTCCCACCAAAGATATCATAGATCCTGCCAATTGTAAAGGTTAAATCAAAAGGCCACACAGCACAGTACACATAAAATACAATTTAATAAACCAGTGCTTTAACCTAGAATTTTTTTTTTTTTGTGGAGATTCAATCTCAGAAGCTTCTTGTTTGAAGGAACATTGCTGCTATAATTTCACTTACTTTTCTTTTGTTTTTTAGAACATAGCTACAATTTGTTTTTTGTTGTTTTTTTTTTTTTTAATATGGATGCTTGGTCTAAACTTGTTTTCAGCCTCTATTAAAATGAGATGCCACGCAGTGACTAGAGAGAGCCATTTGGAAAAAATGTGATAGTCTAAGCAATTAATGAACCCAACTGTAATTCAAACACATGTTGAAGGGCTGGCGGGCTTTCATCCCAGTCACAGGTCTTCTTTGGCACTTGAGAAGGGTCACAAGTAAGTTGCTGATTTATTCAGATAGAACAAAATTTACAAAGCCATTCATACATTTTTTTTGTTTGTTTTACTGACTTCAAAAAATGGGAATATTCAAAATACACTTTTAACCCACTTCATTCTGTTGTTATTTACAGATATATACAAGAAAAATGTAAGAGTTTTTAGTTGTATTAAAAAGCTTTGCAGGGTGTTTTTTTTTAACTATATAGATGTTCCATGAGAAGGCTCAATGGCTTCTGGAATGGGTCCCCCTGGCATGGACTGGAATGACATCGGCATGGGTGTCTTCACAGGACTTTGACGAAATAGTCCTCCATTTGGCGATCTGTGTTTACATTGTATAGAGGGCATGGTGGCTGAGCTGCTAAGGGGCAAGGGTAAGTTACTGCTTGAAACAGAAGTAAGTGTCCTACCACCACCATGACCAGATTGTTCAGGTAAAAAGGTGGTGACTGAAAGCTGTGTATTCTGATATTCCCGAACTGGCTCCAGGGTTTGACTTGATGGCATGCCACCGAGCTCCAATGCAGATATTTCAATGGATGCAGTGGAGATTTGCTTGTGGGCCATATCTTCATCAATCAAACTATTCATACGTCTATGAACTTGCTCCAAGTTAACTTCTTTATCCTAAGAAAAATAGAGAAAACAAGTAAGAATTGTAGGTGCAAATGCACAATACAAGAAGAGAAAATGATTGTTATTAATTATTGTATTTTGCATGAATTTAAAATATTAGCAGATATTTAAACATGATTTAGAAATTAAATTGGATGTCTACTTTGGACAATCTCCATTTGATGAAACGAAGCCTTAATGGTAAGTTGACTTTACTGTGTCTTCCTATTGGGATCCCTAGTAGCTATATGTAATCCGTGGGGAAAGCAGACATTACAAGGGTATTCTCACTACAGTGATTAGCTTTTGTAGTCAAAGAAAAATAATTACTATTAGCAAATACATTACTGTTCTGATTTTGCTTCATTTCAGCTTCAGAGCAGTTCTCATCTCCTACTTGTTTTCAAAAACTTTCCTATGTTACCGACCAACTCTTTCTGCATAAGCAGTGGTCAGGATGGTGATGTCACTCCCTGCTTCCTTACAAGAAAAAACATGAGCTTGTTTATCTATTTTACTGACAAACCTTAACCCTTTAGAATGCTCTAACCTTCTGCCCTGCTGTTAAAACCCTACATCATCAATGTTCCTCTAACAGGCCCAGCTATGAACAGCTGAGATGAAATATCAGTCACTACTGTCCACAATCTGAACACAAAGTGGGAGCCTGAAATGGAAGAACCACCCACAGCCTCAACAGGAAGAGGGAGCCTCAAGTGGTAGAACCACTCACCAGCTGAACAGTAAGTGGGAGCTTGAAGTTGTAGAACTGCCCACCGCCTGAACAGAAAGTGGGAGCCTGAAGCTGTAGAACCGCCCACATCCTGAACAGTAAGTGGGAGTCTGAAGTTGTAGAACCACCCACATCCTGAACAGAAAGTGGGAGCCTGAAGTTGTATAACCACCCACAGCCTGAACAGAAAGTGGGAGCCTGAAGCTGTATAACCAATCACAGCCTGAACAGGAAGAGGGAGCCTGAAGCTCAAGAGCTGCCCACAGCTTGATCAGCAAGAGGGAGCTTGAAACTGTAGAACCACCCACAGCCTAAAACCGGAAGTGGGAGCCTAAAGCTGTAGAACCACCTATAGACTGAACTAGAAGTGAGAACTGATGCTGGCTGTGAAGAACAGACCTGTGAAATAGCATGGAGAGAATGCCCTTTTAGATGCTTTCTTTCCTGCAATGCCACCACAATAGAAATTAAGTACTACGCAGTTTCAATTGAACTGTTTATTCATGTAAGGAGCATGCATGACAAGTTTTCTAGAACGGTAAGGAAAAGGCTCTCTGTTGTCACTTTCCAATATGGTGGAAGCACTAAGAATTTTTTAGTAAGTGCATGGGGTGTTGACTGCTTTTACTTATAAATATACAAAATCCTTCTCTTTTAACTTACATGAAAGCTATACAAAAAGTTGTTCTATAATTCTGAAATGTCAAGTTTAGAAAGAAAATTCTTAAATTCATTGATTGCTTCGGTTCCCAGCTTTATGGGCCACCAGACAATTTAATTAAGATCATGCAAAACAATTTAAAGAAACGATGACCTTTTACATGAGCCAAAAATGAGTTCAGAAACTAACATAGTATAGAAGTATATTTTTTATGGACTGTGGGTTTTTTTCTTTTTAAATATCAACTATTTTGTGTTTCCTTTTTAATTAAAACACATCATGTCCTAATGTTCCTTTTCTTGTAGTTAAAAATTATTAAATGCTAGCCATCAAAAATATACTTTTATATCCCTGTGAATTGTGCATTTATACTACACAGCCCTTCTCACTTGTGCCCTCTTACAGAAGTAGTGCCACCACACCGTTCAAGTGACCCCTTAGTGAAATTAAAGTGCTTTCTTACAATCTCCAAATTTTAAAGGTGAAACACCCAAAAATATAAATGCTCACCTGATCCAAGTCTGTTAGCTGTATGGTAGAGGAGAGGGCATTGGTGTTACTATTGTGCCGGCCTGCACAGTGTCCATAGACCCAAATTGCCTGCAGTCTAATAAAGCCTAGGTTTGGACAGGAGCTTAGATCATAGTATTTTTTTGATACGTCGTCTCTGGGTACGTCAGTTTGCTAAGATTTTCTCATACATTTTTCAATGGGACTTGAAAATGAAGCTTTACAATGTTGCGAAATAACATTGTACACATGAAAAAAATTAAAAAGGTATTTCAACAGGTCTGTAGGCTAGAGCCATGGGGCTCCTTAGGGCTTGCCCCCAATGTTTATTTTATCTATTGCATGCAGTTTAAAAAAATACAAAATTTGCCCTATGCTAGGCTTCAAGAAACAATTGGGAGTCAGTGTAGTAAATACACAGCACATAATATAATAACATATGCACAATATATGGCACAGGTGCTTGCCTTTAAAAAGTTCCATCACAGAATGAGATATTTGAATTTAGTTCTCTTTTAACTTAAAGATCAACATCTACCCCAGTATTCTTTAGTTGGGCACCTCCTTGTAGATTGTAAGCCCTCGCGGGCAGGGTCCTCTCTTCCTCTGTTGTACCAGTTGTAAGTCACTCATCGTTATCATTGTACTCGTTTGACTTATGATATGTATGTAACCCCCTCGAATGTACAGCACCCTGGAATCAACGGCGCTTTAAAATAAATGACAATAATAAAAATAATAACAATAATAAATACCATAAATACCTTGGCTATAACTCTCACATTTAGTTACATTGAGTTACATACCTCAGAAATATTCTAAAACTTAACTTTTAATCACAAAGTACCATCATATAAAATAACACAAAACCCAAACTATAAACCCTAAAAAAAAAACCTATCTATCACCTACCTAACTATACATGGAGCACCCGCCCCAACAAGGGCGGCCCACCCAGGAACCTAGACCTATAGACACTCTACTCTGCTATTGGTATAAACAGGTTAATTGTTGTCACAAATAAACTATCTAGGTAAGAATTGGTAGATCTATGTCTAAGCCCAGCACCTACAATATACGGATAAATACATAGTGAAATATAGTAGGTTGGATCTAAAAAAATAAAAAGGTTCTAATACATCTCCTTGTCCAACACGTTTCTCTCCGTATAATTAAAAGTGTTCATCAGGGACCCATATGGATCTCAACCATCCTATTGTTCAACAAGTAATTATAGAATAGGTGACTAATATATTAACTATATAAATAGATGATAGGCTTAAGGTAATAGGCTACAGTCAAATATAGATCTAAAAAACAATCTTAGTTAATAATGTCGGAATAGTAAGATACACAAAGCAATATGCAGTATATATACTGTACTCACGTCCCCCAGATCTTACAGATACCATTGATAAATAGTTTTTACAAAGGCCAATAAAAACAAAGACTGATGCCATGCCACCTTTCTCTCTTCTTGTTAGTTAGATACTAAGAGGGGGGACCATAAAGGGAGATATGACCACAGGCTCAGACTGGCCCACAGGGGTGTCAGTGGATCCCCCGGTGGGCCCTGAGCTCCTGTGGGCCCCAGAGGCAGTGCCGTCGCTCCCCGGGGTCCAGCCGCCGCATCCTGTCCCTTAACGCCCGGGCCCTGCGTCCCGAGCGTTCGGAGACCAGGCCCGGGAGTCGGGGACTATTGTCCTTGACTCCCGGGGCTGCGCGGTCTCACTTAAAGTTGAGAAATAGAGGTCAAACTCCCTAGATGTATAAAAACTAAAAAAAATGTTTTAATAATACAAAGAAAACAAATCAAAATATCTGCACTTTTTTCCATTTTTAAACCATGAACATGAAACTTTGGGAATTTGTCATTTCTGACATTTAGGTCAACAAGTAACTTATACCATAGGGTCATAAAAATGTTACCCAAAAACAATGTGGCAACCTTTTTCCTATTCCCCAAATAATATTTGTTTAGTTTCCACATATATTAGCTGCTATTTTAAATGTTACCTTTAAAAAATTAAATGTACCCTGCAGAAACAAAGCCTCCAATTGGCAATGATAGCTGAAAATAAATAATTTATGGTTGTTGAAAAAAAAAAAAAAAACACAAACATTTTGGCAATTGTCACTATACTGGATATGGGTTTAGGAGAGCCCTAATACCTTAATACCTTAACAACACCCGTCATAAATGTGCAATGTATACATGCTTGGGAAATATGGCACAGGAGATGAACTCACTTAATATGTTTTGAGTGCTGACTGAATAAAAGTCCCTGTATCACAAGAATGGACCTTAGAAAGGGGAATATCTCTCCTTGGGGAGAGCACCATATAGGTGAGTGGAGTTTTGAATTGCCTTTTTGCCCTCCACTAAGCATCTGCATATCACAAGTCATTATGGGAAAGGAGAAGAGAAGCTCAAACGCCCTCTATTGGATGTAACAAATCCTCAATTTGCTTTTGACCCAGTGAGTCTTTAGAAAGCAAAAGGGATATTAGCCAAGTCAGCATCAACCAACCTGCAGACAGCTGTTTTGGGGTTTTGCCCCTCATCAGTGCAGAGCAGAACGATATTGGCTGGCTGGGCGGGAGGCAATGAGTGGCTCACAAAGGGGAATATCTCTCCTTGGGGAGAGCACCACATAGGTGTGTGGAGGTTCGAATTGCCTTTTTGCCCTTCACTAAGCATCTGCGTATCACAAGGCATTATAGCAAAGGAGCTGAGAAGCTCAAGCGCCCTCTCTATTGGATGTAACAAATCCTCAACCCACCCAGTCTTTAGAAAGCAAAAGTTTGCTTCATATGGGGGGCCCCCCCAAAAAATTTGTTTTGCGCTGAAAAATGGTTTCTTTTTTTTCAAGCTCTTCAAAAAAATTTGGGGTTTTTTTCAACCAAAGGGTTTTTTTTTTTGTTTTTTTTTCCCTTTAAATTGCAAGTTTTGGGGGGAAAAAAATTTTAAAAATACTACAAAATTCCTTCCCCAAGGAGAAAAAATTTTTTAGGCCTTTTTGGTTGGGGGGGTTTTTGGGAAATGAAGGTGGCAGTCCTGAGTTTGGTTTAAATTGATTTTAAGGTTTAAAAGTATAATTTATTAAATTTTTGGGGGGGGGGAAATAAGATTTTAAAAAATTTAGGCTAAAGAAAAAAATTTTGTGTATTTGTTGAAAAAAAAATTTTTAAAAATCAGTTTTTGTCTTTATTAGAAAATTTTAAAATATTTTTTTAAAAAAAAACGTTTTTGGAATGCTTTTGGGTTGTTTTTCGTAAGAGGGAGCGTGATTTAAGTAAACCCGGTTTTGGGGGAAAAAGGGAGTTTAAAGGTTTTTTTTTAAAAAAAAAAATTTGAGGTCCCCCAAAAAAAAGTAAAATTTACTTTAAAATAAAAACTTTGTGAATTAGGGTTATGGGGTTTGGGGGGGCGGGGTGGGGAAACCCTTTTTGGGGGGAAAATTTGGGTTTTGCGGGGGAAAAGGGGGACTGGTTGGAAGCGGGGGGGTTTTTAAATTTAAATGAAATAATAAAGGGGGGAAAAACCCCGGGGGGAGCCCGGGGGCCGGCCCCAAGGGAGGTAAAAGGGGGGCCCGGCTAAAACCCCCTGTAAGTTGAAGGGAGCTAAATAAGGCCGCCCCCCAAAGCCGGTCCCCCGGTTTTAAAGGAAACCCCGTTTTTGGGGGGGGTGGCCCGGTTTTGCTGAAAAAAGGTCAAACCCGGGCAAATCCGGGGAAAGGGTAATGTAGTGGGGGGCAATTTTTTGGGGGGGGGTAAACATAGAATCAGATTTGGGGGAAAAGGTTTTGCTGGTTAAAAAAAATTTTCCCCGGGGGGGAAAGCAGGTTGAATTTTGTTAAAAAGGGGGGCAAAATTATGTTAAATTTCCCCCCCCCCCCCCCCCCCCCCCCCCCGGGGTTTTTGTTTTTTAAAGGGTTAATGACATAAAAAAAATTTAAAATTAAAGGAAATTTACATAAAAATTGTAAAAAAAAATAAAATTAATTTTACCCAAAAGGGTAAAAAAAAATACGGAAAAAAATTTTTTTTACCTTAAAAATTTTTAAATTTAACTACCCCAAAAAATCGGCACAAGGGGCTAAAGAATTTAGAAAAACCTTACCGAAATTTTTTTGGAAATTTTTTAAACGGGGGAAGTTGGGGTTTCCCCCGTTTTGGCTTTTTCCAATAAAAAAAACAATTGTTCAATCAAAAAAAAAAAAATTTAAAAAAAAATTTTTCCCAAAAGGCCCCTTTTAAAAATTTTCCAGGGCCCTTTGGCTTTAACCCCAAAATTTTTCCTAAAGTTTTTGGGTTTCAAAAATTTTCCTAAGTTGGGTTTTTGTTTTTTGCATTGATTTTCTAACTGTTCTTTTAAACCCCTCCTTCCATGATTAACAATAATGTCAATTATTGAAAATAATTTAGCCATTGAAAGCTTCAGCTAATTCATACAAAAATTCCGGGGTAAGGGGAAACCCTTTTGCTTGCTTAATTTTAAGAGGAATGCAAAAGAACTATAATCAAGTAAAAAAGCAATTTTTTTTAGTATCCAATTAAGAAGCCAATACAACCAAATACATTTTCTACACTGCCCCTGTCAGCTAAATTGTGAGAAATTGGGAGAGAAAAACTTTAACCCCTTAACTCCCAGGCCTGAAAATAGTTTTATGCCCGAAAATTTTTTTTTTTTTGCCTCCTTGCGTATCAAAGTTTTTTTTTTTTTTTCAATGGCAGTTGGATGGGTCTCTTTTTATTGAGCAAGTTGTATTTTTTGGGGGAATAGTTTAAAATTCACTTAAAATCATTGCAGAATTTTTTTTTTATTTCAAAAAAACATTTTTGGGGTTTTTTTTTACATTTTTTTTTACACAGTTTTTTTTTACATTAAAATGTTAGTTTAAATTTTAAAGTTTTTTACGGCGTTGGATACCTGATATGGTGGGTTTTTTTTTGTGGAAATTTTATGCACAATTTATTTTTTGAATTTTATTTTTTTATTTTTATTTTTTATTCTTTTTTTTACACTTATGTTTTTTTTTAAATTTTTTTTTTTTAAATCCCATGAAGGGAGAACTGTTTTACATTTTTTAACATTTTTTTTTTTACACTTAGTAATGTATTAGCA
Source organism: Phyllomedusa bahiana (assembly GCA_025379985.1). Classification (NCBI taxonomy): domain Eukaryota; kingdom Metazoa; phylum Chordata; class Amphibia; order Anura; family Hylidae; genus Phyllomedusa; species Phyllomedusa bahiana. The sequence continues at coordinate 110,281 of JAODAL010004794.1, read as the reverse complement.
TATTCATATATGCTAATACCTTATAATCTGTGTCAGTCTGACACAGGCAATGTTCAGGACAGCATACAGGCTGGCCTGATCACTGGCTTCATACACAGACAGCTCTGGGGCCATTCTAGGTCCTCAGGGCTGTCTGTGCAGCCATTCCCCGGGCTCTGTCGGGTCACTGGGCGTTCCGATCACCCGACAGAGCAGGGAAACATTTTGATTGCGCTGCGGTAGTACAGCCCCGATCCCAGCGCAGTTGCGGCGCAAGCCCCGGAGTCTACAGCGACGCCAAAAGACGTCGCTGTAGTCGAACGACCCGCACCAGCTGACGCCAAAAATCAGTGGGCGGTCGTTAAGGGGTTAACGAAACAAAATGCAGGGTAACCACCCCAATAAGGGCGACCTCACACAAAGTGTATACTCACTATGCTGAGAAGGTGGCAATCATGCACACAATTCCATGTTCACACAGATACCAGTACCAGGTTTATAAATCAGGCGCATTCTAGTGAAAAAACAACACTTCAGACTCAGTTAAACACTTTGAAAGTGCTCTACCTGTTCCAGCAGTAATGCACCTGGATTTGCCGTACTGAAGCTATAAATGTGTATCTTTGTACGGTTCTAGAGCGACATGCCTCCAGCATGCCCCCCGATCTCAGATGCATCACAAAGTGCCATGGGTGCTTTGTAATGCACCTGATACTGGAGTGCGGCCATTTTACAAACATAGCGAACAGGGCTGAAAAGACACCAGACGTCTACCGCAGCCCCATTCATACATGTTCACCAAAGTGTTAATGAATATCACCACCAGAAGGACCATCCGACTACAACAAAAAAAGAAAAATCACTCCACGCTGTTCTTTACTCTGCAAATCAAAGGTGAGGTAACCATTTTTTTCTTCTAAGAACTGATGCAACACATTCAAGCCTGTACAGCAACAACCAGGCAGAAGGCAACTGACATTAATAAGACATTAATCAACATGTATGAATTCTGGCGCTGATAGACCAGTTCTATATCACTTTAAGGTAGTATAGACTGCGCCAGAATGTATGAACCTGTTCTTCTGCAGGTCATACATATAGGGCAGTGTAGAGCAAATACCACAAGTCTGGCTCAGGCACCACCTTTACCCTGGTCTGTTCTTCTGCAGGTCATACATACAGGGCAGCGTAGTGCCAATACCACAAGTCTGGCGCAGGCACCACCTTTACCCAGGACTGTTCTTCTACAGGTCAAAATATACGGGCAGTTTTAAAGCCAATACCCACAAGTCTGGCTCAGGCACCCCTTTACCCTGGTCGTTCTTCTGCAGGTCATATATACAGGGGAGTGTAGAGCCAATACCACAAGTCTGGCCCCAGGCACCACCTTTACCCTGATCTGTTCTTCTGCAGGACATACATACAGGGCAGTGTAGAGCCAATACCACAAGTCTGGCTCAGGCACATCCTTTACCCTGGTCTGTTCTTCTGCAGGTCATACATACAGGCAGTGTAGAGCCAATACCACAAGTCTGCTCAGGCACCACCTTTACCCTGGTCTGGTGTTTTTTCTGCAGGTCATACATACAGGGCAGTGTATCTCCAATACCACAAGTCTGGATCAGGCACCACCTTTACCCTGGTCTGTTCTTCCCGCAGGTCATACATACAGGAGCAGTGTAGAGCCCAAAACCACAAGCTGGCTCAGGCACCACCTTTACCCTGTCTGTTCTTCTGCAGGTCATACAAACAGGGCAGTGTAGAGCCCAAAACCACAAGTCTGGCTCAGGCACCACCCATTTCCCTGATCTGGCTGTTCTGCAGGTTGTACATTTCAGGGCAGTGTAGAGCCAATACCACAAGTCTGGCTCAGGCCCCCACCTTTACCCTGGTCTGTTCTTCTGCAGGTCATACATAAAAGGGCAGTGTAGAGCCAATACCACAAGTCTGGCTCAGGCACCACCTTTTACCCTGGTCTGGTTGCTGTTCTTCTGCAAAGGTTCATACATACAGGGCAGTGTAGAGCAAATACCACAAGTCTGGCTCAGGCACCACCGTTACCCTGGTCTGGCTGTTCTTCTGCAGCTCATACATCCAGGGCAGTGTAGAGCCAATACGACAATTCAGGCACTACCTATAACCTGGTCTGGCTGTTCTAACTGTTCTGTCCCAAAGTTTTGGTGTCAAATAATCATAAATGTGTTTACTTCTACTAATGTGGTGCGACGCCCACAGAACGCACCAAAAAGTTTGGAATACGCCTGTTCATACACCTATAGAACTGGTCTACTACAGCTTTTTAAGGTCAGAATTCTTTCGCAGCCTGACTCATACATGTCGCCCACTGTGTCTGATAGAAAAAAAAAAACGGAGTGTGGATAGTTTTCGACTCCCAACTCATGTAAAGGGGTGGCGATTATGTAAAACGCCCCATAAAGCTTAAAGGGGTTTTGCACGATCTAATTACATAACACCTGTATTCAGCGATCCAGCACTGGGTGGTCAGAAGGCGGCGTGGGTGATTTGTTTGAATTGCGTATCATGTGACCCAGCAGGATGAAATCACCAGGCCTTTCCTCTCTAGACAAAGAAAGGTCTGTTTAGGTGTATAACTGTAAGTAGCTACAATGTAGCACAAGGGTCCTTGGTTCAAATCCCTGGCAGGAACCAAACCTGTGGATTTTATTTCTCTTTATCAATGCACAAACCTGATTGAGGTTTCTTTTCTTAATTTAATTGCACTGTTTAACTAATTATAAGGGGAAAAGGGGACGGGAGTAGAAGAACATCAGTATTTTGCTGAGAAAAAGGGGTGATTCTGAGCATGTGGGACCAGGATGATTTGCTCAAGCCCTGGTCGCGTTCCCCGGGAGATGAGCTGTAAAACAATGAATCCCTAAGGGAGCAGCTAAGAAAAAAAAGGGTCCAGAATTTAAAAATAATGAATGGTGAAAAGTTTTTTTATTTAATTTAAAAATTTCCCGCTAAATTTTTATTTTCGTGCAAAACCCCTTTTAAAGCCCAAACCCCAAAAATTACTGACTCTTTAAAACAAAAGTTCAAATCATGAAGCCGGTTTGTAAATAAACCTCATTATTGACTATACTTCAATATCACTTTTTAAGACTGTTGGTAAATAGTTCACATTTTGGCTACTGTTGGTTATTATAATTCTAATCCGTTTCCATGTACTCATAAAGCAGCAGCATTAAGCTATCAACCCACCCTGCCTGTCCCCCTTGGCTACAGTGAAAACTTGCAAAATTACTGCTTTACTGATATTGGCCATGACAGTCGCATAAAACATTTGTGCTGTTAAAAATACATAAAATATCAGCTTTCAATTCACATAAAAATCTCTGCTTTATAGCACCCTGCATTGTCATCCACCGAAATCAGTTGTTTATATTTCTAGCAACTCCTTCAAGGTCCCACCGTACTGGCTAAACCCTAGTAAATGTGAAACCCAAGTTATCCCCGCTTACGTGAGAGGAAAATACATTGTCAGTAATCATTAATGATGACTGTGAGCGTAAAGGGCCCACGAGCCAGGGATAAAAAGGGGGGATAGTGCACAGTAAATGTTGTTTTTGTTAATGGGCAAGGGGGTGGGGCCTTGCAATCTGATCGTAGCATTGTAGAACAAGGAAGGGTCAGTGGAACCATTAATGTTAAATCGAAGCCAACATTTGTAATATTGTATGCAAATAGCGCCGGAGCTTTCTAAGTTCAGTTAATTGGCTACTCGATGTTTTTGTGTATTTATAGATCAAGCTCTGAAATACGTCCGTCTTGTTTCTATGTGCGCAATATAATTTTCCATCACGGGTTGTAACACATGCATAATCTTCAGAGCTTGTCAACTTATACATGTGACGGAAGTGCGTGAGGGAATACAAACATGTGCTATGGGATCACCTTGCACTTTGCATCTACATTATTCAATTTTCAAGCATATGGTATATTAACCAAAGCAGTAGAACAGACCAGGGAAATTACTAGCACCCAGGAGAAAACTTCCAACAGAGCCACATATATCCTCCATATAGAAAGAAATTATCTTTGTCGATTGCCTAATTTCTAAGAGCGAAAAAAAAGTCTAAGATTTTTTGATTTTTTAAAAAAAAAAAAAAACTATAGAAAGTGAAATGTAATCAGTCATAAGCATTTTTGAGTGATCGAACACCCTTTTTAATCAAATCAAAACAGTCTTTTGGAGTTATATAAAAAATTTTTTTTTAAAAAAAACTTCTTTTACACGACCATCTAGTGCTCCGAAAACCCCGGCCCGATGACATCCCCTTCATTAAAAAAAAACCAAAAAAAAGGGGGAAAACACCAAATCCACTAGCCCTAGTATGGTCCAATACATGCAAAATCCCTCCAAAATTGAGTAAGCCTTGTACCACCACCAAATAGTCCCAAAAGTAGAACATTCGGACGACAGCATACAAGCAGGAACAGGTTTATCCCATAGTGAGTACAAAAAAAACACCAATGTAACCCCCCCCCCACATGAAAACCCCTGCACTATTCATGTGAGAGTGGGCCCCTGCCAAAATAATGGGAAGTGCCCCTGTGGGCCCCTAATTGGCTCCAGCAGCATGTGAGCGCTTATCATGTCATCATCAACCCCGGGCCCTGGACCAGAACCATCTTGAGCTTTTTTAAGATTTATGTATTGGCGCCCCCTCAAAAAATTATGGATTAATATGCTTTAGCAGCCAATAATGCTATACTTCTTATTGGGGGTCCCCTAACGAAAGTACCAACATGTACTACTTTAAAAAACAATGATTTTGCACCTAAGTTTGTGGATTCTTTATGGATTATCTGATTCATAGTCTATGGATAGATCGATAGATAGATAAATAGGATAGATAGATATGGGATAGATAGATAGACAGATATGAGATAGATATGGGATAGATAATGGGAAAAAGATAGGGGTAAGAAAATAGAAAAATGGGATAAAAATAGATAGATAGGGGTAGATGATAATATAATTTTATAGATTGAAAGAAATGGGGGGGGGGGGGAAGGGGGGGGGGGGGGGCTGGGGGGGGGGGGTCAGGCCCCTGCCTTAACCCCTCCAAAACATAGATGCCCAAATTTTTTTTTAGCCAAACGGGACACTTTTCAGGGTTGCATTTTATCCAATGATGAAAAATTTTAAATAAGTTATGTAATATACAGCTAGGAAGCAATCAGTACTTTTTAAAGCAAGATAGTCAGTTTATAGATGCAAATCTATGTCCCAAATGGAAAAGAAGGACATTTATAGAGCTAAGAGGGACAGAGGGACAAGGGTTAAAAATAGGGACTGTCCCTCCAAAATAGGGACACTTGGGAGGTATGGATATGAGATAGATAGGCGAGATAGATAGTTAGATATACAGTATCTATCTATCTATCTATCTATCTATCTATCTATCTCAGTTGATAGAGTCCATTTCATTTTGCTAAGGGGCCCCATAAAGTCTGATTACACACTTGCCTGTGTTTATTAGGCATAAGAAAGGGTATTAAACAGATATTTAACCTACTAGAATAGTTGCTTGGTATTGTTCATTAATCTAACAACTACAAAGCTTCCAAAGTCCTGCAGTGCAAGTTATGTAATATGGGAAAGGAAATGTATAGTTTAGCACAGTGGGAGGTGGTAGTGAGGTTTTTAAAAGTCTAGGAAACCACTTTTAAGTGTGATGTGATGAAGAATCAACTTTATCACCAGCAAGTATGAAAATTAGGATTGTTGCTGAATTTATTTTATAGTAGAGACATAAATATTCCAAAATTACCCCATAATCATTTCTCCTCTGTTCATAGATTGCATGATGCTGCAGCCAATCACTGACAACTGTGGTCACATGAAATTGCAGCCAATCACTGACCTCTGTGGTCACATGATATTGCAGCCAATCACTGACCTCTTTTGGTCACATGGATGCTGCAGCCAATCAAGGGCTTCTGTGGTCACATGATGCTGCAGCCAATCACTGACTTCTGTGGTCACATGATGCTGCAGCCAATCACTGACTTCTGTGGTCACATGATGCTGTAGCCAATCACTGACCTCTGTGGTCACATTATGCTGCAACCAATCACTAACCTCTGTGTTCTCATGATGCTGCAGCCAATCACTGACCACTGTGGTCACATGGCCCTTGCAGGGCCCAAACACTAACCTCGTGGGTCACATGATTCTGCAGCCAATCACTGACTTCTGTGGTCACATGATCTTGCAGCCAATCACTGACCTCTGTGGTCACAAGATGCCGCAGCCAATCCCTGGCCTCTGTGGTCACATGATGCTGCTGCCAATCACTGACCTCTGTGGGGCACATGATGCTGCCGCCAATCACTGACTTCCGTGGTCACATGAAAGCTGCCGCCAATCAGTAATGTCTGTGGTCACATGATGCTGCATCCAATAACTGACCTCTGTGGTCACATGATGCAGCAGCCTATCACTGACCTCTGTGGTCACATGCTGATGCTGCCAATCACTGACCTCTGTGGCCACGTGCTCTACATACAGACGTGACTGCCGAGGCTGAGGACTGGTGGCAGCACCATGTGATCCTTAAATGTGACATCAGTGAAGGACCAGGGGGCACTGGACTTATGGCAGAGCTGGAACGATAGTGATGAGAGAGAGACAAGTATCGGGTAATTTTCTGCTTTAGCTAAGTGAAAGGTTTTTAAGTCTTGAAAATCTCTTTAACAACAAATGACCTTGAAAATCATGAGCAATCTAATCAATGGACCATTCAGTTGAAAAATGCTTAGAAAGATGACTATTTCTCTGACCATTGTGTGCATGCGGCATTTGTGGCAATTTTTGTAAGAATTCTAAGATATTATTAAAATCTTGTCATTAAGTAAAGCGAAAAGAAACTGAAGTATTCTAGGGCTTCAATAGTAATCACAACATGAACGCGTGCGCTACATAAAGAGGGGACATACAATAGTTTACACGGAAAAGCTTCTTAAACACTATCTCCATTTCATGGTTAGTACTTTGTTTAGAGACAGCTGCTGAACAAAGAAAATCTTTGAAAGGTTAGCTTGTTAAGAAGTTTAATTGATGGAAATTGATGTTTGCTTTATGCATGACAACATTCAGCATTGCTTCGCCTTGCGTTTGTTAGTTTTTGCTTTGCTCGGAGTCTTTGCCGAATCCGTTCGCTTTTCAATTAAGTTTTTTTTTTCTTTTTATCCAAAACATTTCTAAGGATTGTATAAGGATTGTGCATTTTTTTTCTGTAGCAGTTTATACAGAGCCACCAAATCTGCATATTACTGTCAGAAAGCAAGATTTCCAATAAGATAAACCAGCATCGTAACCGATTTCCTTGGATGACTTTTTTTTTAGCCTCTATTAATCATTTTGCATTTGGAAGACTTATAGAGTAGTTGGAAAGCACTAGTGCAGAAAGTGTTAAGCACTTTATCATTTTGAAGGCAGGGAAGTGAATTGTGGATCTGCTTACATTTATAAGCATAAAACAAATAGACCTTTGCATTTGTCACTGTGACAGCACAGCCCTATTTGCTATGCGAGGATATGCATTATTGGTGCATATAGACGGGTAAATTTGTAAATCTGGTCAGGAGACCCATTAGAAAGTGCTGTAGGTTGTCATCGCATAACTAAATCTACTAATTGGGTTATTGCTTCCAATGATGCATGTCCCTAAGGTACCTTTTATATAATAAGAATAGTAGTTATGGACCTCTTTTGGTGACTCCTGTCGACAGCGGTTACTGTTCCACCATAATTCCAATGCGGCTACTAAGCAAGCGAGTAGTAATCCAATGGCAAGAATGCAGAAGACTCCAGCAAAACTGTGCAGCTTTAAGGCTTTGCCATCTGTCTGGGCATTGGTGTGACTGTTCAAATCGCATCTTCCCATCCGCGGCCACCATTTTTGTTTCAAAACGTCTAAATAACCAGTGTCTTGAAATTCAAGGATTCTGGGGGGAAAAAAGTAAAATTGATTTTATTTAGCACGTAATAAAACAGGCAGACATAATATTGATCACAATACATTTGATAAAAGAATGTATGTTGCCAATAGTGTTTCCTGAGACCATTGTAACTTGAGGAACCACTATAATATGTGTGTATTTATATATATTATTATAATATATTATATATATATATATATATAATTATATATATAATATATATTATATATATATTATATATATATATATAATATATAAAAACACACAATTTGACCAGTATGATTTTTGGTGTCAAGACACCATTTTTAATGCGCATAAGCATAGTGTAGAATGCGCCTGAATCTATGACCCTGCTCTGCTGCGGGTCATAAATCAGGTGCATTCTAGCGCATATACATCAATTCTGGCTCAGGTAAATAAATGAATAAATAAATGAATATGCCGTACATGAACACACACTGTCTCTCTCTCTCTCTTTCTCTCTCTTTTTCTTCTCATCTTCATCTCTTATATATATATATATATATGTATGAATGTTCAGTGCATGAACTATATATACATGTATCATATGTGGAATTAACAGTGCTTATATACTGTGTATTAAAGGTACAAAACTGATGCCCAATTATTCTGTGGAAAGAGATCTAAACTTGGGTTAAATATAATATAATGATAATTGATGGCGTTAATTCTAGGATCTGGAATAGATAGATAGATAGATAGATAGATATGAGATAGACAGATAGACAGGAGATAGATATGAGATAGATAGATAGATAGATAGATAGATAGTAGATAGATATATAGGAGATAGATAGATAGAGATGGGGATAGACAGATAGATATGGGATAGATAGATATGAGATAGATAGATATGAGATAGATTTTGATATGAGAGATAGATATGAGATAGATAGATATGAGATAGATAGATATGAGATAGATAGATATGAGAGATAAATAGATATGAGATACATAGATAGATATATAGATAGATAGATAGATAGATAGAGAGATAGATCATGCACTGCACATTCATTCATTTATTTCCATGATGTCACAGTCAGGCAGACCTTAAACTATGATAGCAATGTATAAATGCTTTTGGAAGTGTCATATGGTACTACAAATAATAATGGAAGATGACAATTCAGACTTTGATCGAATGACATCTCCTTTATAATTTTTATGTACAGGATCAAGTTGTGACCTCTGATCCTGTTGCCAATTCACTGGTGGTCATATTTTTGGGCCATTTTATCCCAAAAGAACAGTTCTTTTGGAGATGCTCTTGACTGGCTGTCCAACCATTCCATTTCAAACATTGTCAAAGTCACTCAGATCCTAGCAGTGACCTTTGTTCTCAACATAATTCCTCTTCTTCAAGACCCAACAGTTCTTTGATTAATATGTCCTACCCAGTGACAAGTGCCACAACAGAATCCATTTTCTTCACATTTTACCATTATCACATTTCAAAGTCATGATTACACCTTTTAACACCTTTCCAAAATGAATGTGTCCACAGCAGGACAAAAAAAAAATCAGTGGTTAAAACACAGAATTTGTAACAATTGGTAAATCGAACAAACAGTGATTGGCAAATTCTTTCCTTAAGTGGACCATGAAATTGACTGTGCTATAGAAAATAGACCATGACTAATTTTTAAGATTTTCTTTCTCCATGGTTAACAACACCGTAATACTGCGTGTCTTTTTAATATAATACAAATAATTCAGTGTATGCCACACAGGGTCAGTGGATTCTTGATGGAACATGAAAAAGTAGGTATGATCCAATTTCATGCTAAAATGTCAGCATTGCTATTTTCAAAAAACAAGCCTGGAACACATATATTGTGGGGATGGATAAGAATCATGAACTAATCATGTCGATTTTTTACATAAAACTATGAGAACAAGTATTCGGCAGCTTATATATGTTATGACTAAACCCATAGTAATAAATGTTCAACAACTAGTCTCTACGTCCCCGGTACTGAGATCAGGACTGTATTTGAGACTGCAGCGCTTTATTTTAAGACAATGAAAAATTTTACCCTTGGTTTTAAATATTCCTAAATTATATGTCAATGATTATTATCAACCTACAGATAGATTTGCTTGACGGCCTGTCCACGTGCTCGCTCCTGCCAGAGACGCCGGAGACGCTATGCCGAGGAGGCACGGAAAAACATTATACTGATGGACATATCAGGACTATCGGCCACATATTATCTACTGCTGAAATGCAAGTAACTCACTGTTACAGTTTTTAAGTTGGTTATCTTTTGATATGTAATAAATGAAGAAGTTGTTACAAAGTTATATCCACTGATTACTCGTCTATGTTGAAGTCTAGGGGAACTTAGGATATCCCATGTCAGTGGATGGTGCGCAATTATACATGTTTGTAAACTACCTATTCCATTGTCTTGACATATGTAGACATAATGCCTACCTGGCAGTAGATGTAATGCCTTGGCTTGCATTAGATATGGTATTGGACTAAACTCAGAAGAAGAATCTAAGGGGATCTCTGGAATTCAACTTTTAGCAGGGATTTAGATTTTTCTGCAGGGAACTTCTACATACCTACCCCCACAGTATTCTCCCATGAACACAGATCTTAACTCTAACTCTTAACTCTTTCTGCAGTACATTAAGTGGGTAGGTGGTCAGGCCAGTTAGCAGAAACATGGACAAGAAGAACATGGCAGCACTATGCTGGGAAGAAATCCAATTAATAAACTATGGAAAAATTACGTTGGTGTCAGAAGTGGGCAAGTTTACACCATAAAATAAAAAATTAAGGAAAGTATCTAAATTATATCAAAATTAGGCTGTGCTTGGCCATTAAAGGGATTGCATCACTACAAGGATTGCTTTTTATGTTAAAGATCTTGCAAAAACAAGTCACTTTGCAATATATGTCCATTGACAGTGTCCTACCTATTCTTAGATATCCCCTCTTTTATGGAATGCATCAGCTCCTTAGGTCGCTATAGCTATAAACCTGTTTGATCTCTCCTTATAGACTGCCAGCACTGCTCACTATAGCTACAGACCTGGCTTCTACTGCAATCTAGTGGAAGCCAGTAAACACGCCCCTGAATTCAAAGTAAAAACCAAAAAAACAGGACTGAGGTGAGATGAATCAATGTAGTGAGACAACCCCCTTTAAATATCAGATAGCATTAAAAGCCATCTACATGGAGAAGTAGGATAAAAATATCCCAACACATATCAAGGTCTGGTAGATCGCAGCAAATGATGCCTGCTAGAGAGGGTTTCCACCATCAGGTGCAACTCCAGGCAGGCTAAGACTGCCCACAGGGCAGCAGGGGAACCTCTTAATGCGCCCCTGAGCATTGCAAGCCTAGAGTTTAATTTCCACTGCATGTGCATCCTCAGGGGAGTCAGAACGGTAGAATAAGAGAGTCAAAAAGCAATCAAAAGAGTGCAAGAGGCATGTGAAGTCATGAACAGCAACTGTAGGGTGGATCCTAGAATTAAAGGGGTTGTCTCATTACATCGATTCATCTTACCTCAGTCCTGTTTTCTTGGTTTCATTTTGAATTCAGGGCATGTTTACAGGCTTCTACTAGGCTGCAGTAGAAGCCAGGTGTGTAGCTATAGCGACCTGAGAAGCTGATGCAGTACATACAAGAGGGGATATCTAGGAATGGGTAGGACAATGCTAATGAACATATATTGCAAATGGACTTTTTTTTTGCAAGATCTTTAACATAAAAAGCAGCAATCCTTGTAGTGAGACAACCCCTTTAACTCCACCAATTATCTTCACTGTTGGGCTCAAGACCCAGTTTCACAAAGACTCCAGGTTTTTAACCCAAGTTTCGCTCTCTTTCCACAGAATAATTGTGCATCAGTTTTGTACCTTTACTACACAGTATATAAACACTGTCAAGTCCACATGTGATATTAACAACTTTACATCACCAAATACATCTTTTTGCACAACATCATATTATATACAATATATACAACTCTCTCTGTGGTTATGCCACACTGTATGTGAATACTTATTTCCTGCATGTTTCTATATGATGAGCGTGGGATACATTGCATTAGATCTATTCTACCATTTAAGAAGACTAAAGGAACAGCTCTTAGATCAGATAAAATACTCTGCTGAATAAAGCAGCTTTATGAACCCATTTATTGAAACTATGTCAAGTCTAATAATTTATTATACACTTAAATTGCTTGATTCACTTTAATTCAAGTCGTTAAGTTGCTCAGCCTCAGACGTTCCCCATCAGTAATGTGAAAAACCAGAATACAATACACTATATTATTTGTTAATTCACCTTACAATGATTTTTTTTATTTTTTTTTACATTTTTCTGCACTTTTTCTCAAGCTTTTCTTTTATCCTAAAACATTTTAACAACACTTCAACAAGAAGCAATACAAAAAGTCAATGTGTGGCCTGCCACACACTAATTCTTAGCATTCAGGTCTTTTGCCAATTTTAATTAGGACTCAGCAAGATAATACTGGCTCCAGAACATTTACCAAGTATTCGCTTATTATATTTATAGATCAAAGAAAATCTTTAGCGAGTTTGTTCCTTTCTTAGACGTACTCTTTATTGTTTGTCTTTGGAACTTCTCAATGTATTTTAATTAAGTTACAACATAAAACGTACTTTCACGATGCTTTAAAGTAAACAGATTACACCAGAACAGTTTCTATTCCCATTTGAGAAGTCAATACTGTAGTTAACAAAAAGTGAGAAGTTTTAAAACTTAAATCTATCATAAGACGTGGGGGAAAAAATTCTATTACTATATATTATGTTCACTTGGCAGATTTCCAAATTTATACACGTTCTAAAGTTCAAATTGTAGAACGTGGCCTTTACGCTTGGTACAGTCCGGCACTAATTCTTGCAGTTCTGAGCATCTATGACATTTATGCTCTCACTGAGTCTATTAATGGTTTTACAGTAAATTCAAAGAAGAAACAAAGATTATTTCAAATGGCAACAATGATACACATGAATGGATGGAATTATTTTAGGCTGATTTTTTTTTAAAAGATACATTTTGAGAAAACTAGTTTAATTCTAGTCAGGGTTGAACATGTAGATGTAAGTATCACTTAAAGGGGTTGTCTCATCTCAAAGTTTCATAGGATGCATGAATGAAATAATGCTGCTTGGCTCTGTCACTTTCTGGTCAAGCTGTCTGTAATTAGCATATGAGCTCCGTGTATTCAGACCTCTCTGTTTATTAGTCTAGATTAAATAAATTACCTTCTATGAGGTCCGGAGAAGCTTCTGAGCTAATGTAAACAATAGAGTAATTACTGTTTTTTGTCTGAAAGATCAGATAACACACAAACTCTCACTGCTGGCCAGAACCTGTGTGATGACAGATAGAACAAACAGCAGGGGGGGGGGGGAGTACACAGGTCGGTCACTTGGGAAACCTGAGAGTCCTCAGAAGGTGATAAAATCAATTGTAGTTCCTTAACAAAAAAAACAACAAAGCAATATATTTGGAAAACGTCTTCATTTAGTGTTCCCTACATTTTGAAAGCTATTATTTGTAGTGAGACAACCCCTTTAAGTTCTATTTTAGTTGAGTCACATTATTTTATTTTTTAAGTTATGTTTTAGCTGAACATTTTTTTTTTTAATAGCAGAACAAGATGGAGGAACCAAAAGGGGATGGAGAACCAGTTGTTTAGTTTTGGTGTAAGAAAGAAAGATCATTAACCCTTAAGCACCAGGCCTGAATAGGCCTTAATGACATGTCACATTTTTTTTATTTTTGGCCTCTGTATGAGGACTTATTTTATCCTGGCTACATATTTGGGGGCATAGTTTGAGTTCACATATAAATTGCTGTGTAAATTTTTAATACACATTTCACACATAATAACCTAATGATATTCAAAGGTTATTATGATTGCGTGTAGGTGTTTGTTTTTTGTGTGTAATATATACACAATAATATATATATATTTTTTTTACTTTTTTAAATCCCATTAAGGGAGTACACGCTCTCTAATACTTTATGCAAGTACATTACATTAAGCCAGCTGTCAGGGCAAGCTGTGTGTTACTCTGACAGCAGCCTGTGTCATACTGACACACCCAGCCCTGGGGCTACTCTAGGTCTCCATGGATGACTGTATGAAAATTTTCCAGGCTCCAATGGGCACTGGAAATCCCAGAGACCCCATGGAGCAGTGTTATCCCCTTTGATCATACTGTGGTAATGAACCGTGGCAATCAAAGGGTTAAACAATGGGGATCCTAAGCTGTCTTTGCTTCCTGGAATTAGCAGAGACTGCTCTACACAGCTATCTACAGTTTAATTCCTAGTGCAGTTGCAACAGTGGGACCACAAACCGCGACTGTAGGCAGTGACGTCTTTTGATGTTGCTGCCGATATAGAACATGATCCATCCAGCATCAAAACACTCTGGGCTGTCATTAAGTTGTTAACCTTCCCTTTTCTTAAATACCTGTCACCAGATGATCTGCTCCTCTTTGCGTCTGGGTTCCTGTGCAGACACACAAAGGAGGCTCTTACTCCTTTGCAATCGAATGGAGTGCAGCCACTTCTGTGTGCTCGACGAGAGCTCAGAAGGAAAGAGGAGTGGATCAAGAGTTCCAGAGAGGTAAGTAAGGCAAGTAAGGTAAGGAAAACACTTTTCTGTTTGTTAATGAGCCTAGACCCATTAATGATTTTTTTTTTGGACAACCCTTTAAAGGGGTTGTCTCACTATGAAGATCATAGATGAAAATTTGGGGACCAAAAATCTAAGGATGTACGTCCTTGGTTACTATTGGCAAAGTGCTACAGTTTTAGAGAACGGGCTGGTTTACTTGTGCTGAGCAACGGTGTTTGTTTACTGCCCAGGTCGTGCACATGAAAAGGATTGGAAGTTAAGAGGAGGGGCAGGGTTGTGTGTATTGGCAGGCAAGGAGGTGTAGCAGTGAGAGGACATTCAGGGGGGTTGTGTGTATTGTATCCTCTTCACTGCTTCTCCTCCTTGCCTGCCAATACACACATCCCTGCCCCTCCTCTTAACTGCCTTTCCTTTGCATGTGCACGACCTGGGCAGGACAGAATGCTTCCCTGACCAGTAAACAAACACCGTTGCTAAGCACATGTAAACCAGCCCGTTCTCTAAAACCGTAGCACTTTGCCAATAGTAACCAAGGACGTACATCCTTAGATTTTTGGTCCCCACATTTTCAACTATAATCTTCATAGTGAGACAACCCCTTTAAGGAAAGTTGAGTCATTGCTTTTACACTCCGCCAACCAAAATCCTGCTCTGTACAAACAATCAGCAAGCACCCCCAAACAGCAGTCTATATATGGGTGTATGGCTTGCAAATTATCCCTAGTCATCTTTCAAAGCTTGCAAAATCGTTGGATATTGACTAAGAGGCTAGTTACCAGCAATAAGTGACATTTGTAGTATTCTTTCTTGAAGAAAAATAAGTTAAATAATTTTTAAAAAGTGGAACACATCCTAGGAAAATATGAAACCTTTCCGAATAATAAAGTATTTCCTCCTATAGAGTGTATTTCCATTTTTGGCTAGAAATGTAAAGATCCAATATTGGGCATGTAGCCATGCATGTTAATTTACAGTAATTATGAGCAGACTTTTTTTTTTTTTTTACATTTTGTAGTGGGAGAATAAATAATTACTATATGTAAGGTATATTGGCCTTTTGGCTGTATTTTTCCTAGAATACATTATTTTTACAACTTTTTTAGGTAGCAGGGCGCCATATGTCATATGAATACCCATCTGTTATGACTATAGGTGAACATTTTCTCTTTCGTTTCCAAATCAATCATTTGAAAAAAAATAAATAATATAAATATTACTATCAATATTCATTAGGCAACAATCTCAGTTAAAGCTATAGATTTCTAGGTAATATATTCTGATCACAAGGTTAGTAAAGATTAACCCCTTAACCCACCTGGACGTATGGGTATGTCCTGGTGGCATCAAGGAGTTGTGTAACAGGGTCGCAGCGCGTGACTGGGTGGATCCGATGCCTGGACATGGCAGCGGGAAGCCTTGTGAAGGCCTCCATCGCTGCCATGTTCTCGTTTGCCCCACTGCTGGGACCAGGCAGGAAGTGGGGATGCCATCTTGGTACAGCCTAATGCATTGTCTATGCAATGCATTAGGCTGTATTAACGATTGTGACCCCTAGTGGTGAAGCGCCCTAGGGGGACTCAATGTTAAAGTAAAAAAAAAAAAGTTTTAAAGTATTAAGAGTTCAAATCACCCCCCTTTCACCATTTTACAAATAAAAACAATAAAATAATAATAAAATTACACTTATTTGGTAATTGCCGCGTCCCCAAAAAGTGTTAAATAAAAAAAAAATAAGTTTATAAGTACTAACGTAGTTAAAAATCAACCCCCCTTTCATTTCATTTTACAAAAAAATAAAATAATAAAAAGATGATTTTAAAAAAAGTCACATGTCAGCCCAATACTGCTGGTGTTTTTTACAAAAAAGTTATTGATCGCACAAAACGGTGCCGCAGCGTAAATTTCAAGTATTGTAAAAGTTTGGAATTTTTTTAAGCCACCAAAAAATAAAGGAAACCCGACAAGTTTATTATTGCCGGATGTGTATCAACCTGTAGAATACAGATAACACATAATTTTTACCGAAGATTGAACGCCGCAAAAACAAAACTCCCGCAAACATGGCGCAAGTACAGTTTTTTTCACATTTTTCCCCACTTAGAATTTTTTTGCGGTTTCCCAGTATATCCTACGGTAATATGAATAGCACCACTGGAAAGTACATCTTGTCCACAAAACAAAAGCCCTCATAGGTCTATATAGGTGGAAAAATAAAAACGTTATGGCTTTTGGAAGGCAAGGAGGAGAAAAATGAAGAGTAACATTTTTTTTCCTTTGGAGGTGTGAAAGGGTTAAGTCACATTTAATGTGAAAAAAAAATTATGAAGAGTAAAAATAAAGATGTCTCAATCTTGAGTTAAAGTAGCTTTAAACGAATCTAAAAAGGGATATTCTAGTTTCTAATAAAGTGATCTCAAAAAGACATTTATGTCTACAGTAGCCGCACTAGGAGGCACTGAGAAAGTTAGTTTACTAAAGATATACTTTTGTCAAATAGTTATTACGTGAGACACAGAGTATAAAAGATTAAAAAACACTTGCATATAAATTAAGGTATTAAAACTACTTGTTGATTTAGTAGTTAAATTGAAGAATCCTCTGTCAAACACAGCAGAGCTTAAGCATTGAAAAAGAAATATAAGATGTTTTTATCTACCCCTTTTTAAAAAACAATTTCTTAAAAAAAAAATAAAGGGGTTCGACTCAAAAAACTAAAAAATCCAATCAATCAAATAATCATTTCCCCCTATCTCTCTATTTACCTACCTATCTATCTATCTATGCAATATCATTCAAAAATTTTTTAATCCTTCCATAAAGATTTAAACATTTAAATTTTTTTTGAGTTTTTTTTTGCCATTCAAGTAAAAACCCAAAAATGTACAATAATGCAAAAGTTTAAAAGTCAGTTGAAAACATAAAAATAATATGATATTTTAAACTTCACTGCAAAAATTTCCCCGAATTGCCCAAGGCTTTTGGTCGAGGAAATGCCCAAAGGACATTATTTTTAAAAGCAAAAAAAATAAAAGTAGGTTTTTTTAAAAATTGGTTTCCCAAATTTTTCTTGCGATTTTTTCAACTTTTAAGATTATTTTCCCTTTCCCCTCTGATGCAAATGGAAAAAGGCAAAAAAAAAAAACTCCCCCTTAGAGTTCCCCCAAAGGGGAAGTGTATAAAAATATCGGGGTTTAAGATTTCTTTGTTGCCTCTAAAAACCAAACAATCAACCCCCGTTTTTTTTTGTTCAGGGGCCCCTATAAAAATAAAAGGAAATCTCAAAACGGTTTGCTTTAGGCAAAAAAGGGAAAAAGCCTTGGGAACCAAGACAGTTTTCATACCTAAAGGCCCTTTTTAAAGGGTCTTAAAAAAAAAGGCAAAAAAATGCTGAAAAACAATCCCAAACAAAATTACCACAAAAAAAAGTTAAATTTCCCAAAAATTTAATTTACCCTAGCTCAAAAAAAACATTCAAAAAAAACACTTTTTAAAAATTTCCCCCGAAACACTGTCTAAAACAATATCTGGGGCTACAGACCTAGACATACCATTTTTTTGGACTATAAAAACGCACTTTTTCCCCCAAAAATTTGGGGGGAAAATGGTGGTACGGCTTAAAGTCCAAAAAATACGGTGGGGTTCTTCTTAAAGTCAAAAAAATTTAGGGTAAGAAAATTTTTTCTAAAAAATAAAAATTTTTCCCCCACCTTAAAGTTCAAACTGCAGTCTGAACTGCATTCAAGCTAAATTCTATACAATTACACCCAAAAATTTTGGGATGTTTTCATAACTTTCATACACTTTAATGGTAAGAACATGCTCGACCTGCTTTACCCATCTCTCTCTCCTCTTATTTTGTAAATTATTTTCTTAGTTTTGCCTTGGCCAATTTTTTGCCTATTATTTTTTTTTAGTGATGATTAATAAAGAAAAGCAAGAAAAAAAAAACAATTATTTAAAATTTGTACAAAAACATTCTTTTCCCTTTTTAGTTTAAATGGGAATTCTTTAGTTTTTTACATTTTCCCACCTTGACAAAACCTAGTTTTTTGACAGATTTTTGATAAAGGATTTTCCCTTTAGTGGCTCCTCCACCATTTTGAACTTCCCCTTTCACAAAAGGATAAAAGTCTGTGTGCTTTTTGCCCAGAACAGGATAAAAAGAATTTAACCCGGGAAAACAAAGGAAAGTAGAACCCTGCTATTCCCCTCGGGGAGAAAATATCTCTGTACGGGCTGCCATGTTGGAGAGCTATTCCATAGCCTTTGCTACTAATGCTGTTTCCGATGACAGTCACTGAACATTCATCATCCGTGAGGGTTTCAATACTCCAAAACTTCACACCCCATAAAAACCCGCATATTTTTTTTCCTTTTTTTGGGCCGGGAAGAAAAGGAAATTTAAAAAGGGGGGACAAAGGAAGCATACAAAACAAATGTTAAGAACACATTGTGTTTTAGAACAATTGGGAAAAAAAGAATAAAGGAAACTACATAATGACATACTACATACAGTCTGCAGAAATTCTAGAGGGAAGGGGTGACTTGAACAATGGAGTTTTCTTTTTTTTTTCCATTGCTTGAATAGTTTTCATACATTTTGATTAATTTTTAATTTGGAGAATAGAAAGCTTAAAATTCACTAAATTGAAATTAAATTTCGCTTTTTTTCCCAATTTTGGCCACTTTTTGGGAAAAATGTTAAAATATTTTCAATTTCCCTGCAGTTTTTCTGAAAGAAGTCATGATTTAATCTATTATTTTTTCATATCTAAATGAAAAAAAAAAAAAGTACAGAACAAAGATGGCTTTAAGGATTAAAAAACCAAAGAACCTGAATTTTTCGGCCTTTAGCTTTTTTTTGCTGTACATTTACATAAATAATGCATGAACATGAATCAATCACCAGTGGGAATGGAAAATTTTGGGGAACGATACGTGATTTTTTTTAAAAGAGGGAAACCCGCTCAAACAACAAAAAAAAAAAAAAATTATTTAAGGGGGTTTTAATTTGGGTTTTAAAAACATCCCCTTTTTACTTTTTTAACAAATTTGTGGGCAAAATGAATTTTAAAAGAAAATATAGCTAGACTAGCAAACAAGTATTTCCTATGAGGAAAAAACTTTTTAAATTTTGCATACACAAATATTTTGTTCTTTCATTATGTAAAAAAATCAGGGAAATTGGTCCCGGTTTCGTATTTAAAAATAAAATTATCAGGGGGAAATTTAAAATTACAACTTCCACTTAAACCTTGTTTAAAACAGATAAATAAATTGCTATAAATTTATATTTTTATATATATCTTTTTAAAATATAAATATATTTAATATAAAATTTTTCCCTATAAATATATTTTTATTTTAAAACATTATTATTTTATAAAATATTAAAACATATATATTTATATATATATATAAATAATATTTTTTAAATTTTAAACATAATTTTAAACCCATATATTACACAAAATATATAAAATACAAAAATATTTAAAAAACACAAAATATAAAATTTCTTTTTTTATACATATACATACATATATATACCCTATAAAATTTCATATTTCATACATACACCCCAAATACTTTCTTTTAAAAAAATTTTCATACAAACAAAAATACATACTAAAATATTTACATACACATATATTAAAATTTCATAATATAAAAAAAATACCCAAAAAATACCCTACCTTTTATAAACTCCCGGCCAAATTTATTAGGTACACCAGGGTAGTAACGGTTTTTTGGGCCCCCTTTTTTTCCTTCGAACTGCCTCAATTTTTTCGGGCATAGATTTTTAAAAAGGTGTTGCAAACGATCTCCCTTTTGGGACCAAGGGGCCCAAAGGGGTGCCAAGAAAAATTCCCCCCACACCTTTACACCACCACCACCAAATCCGTTGATACAAGGCAGGGTTTGGGTCCCCTGGGTTTTTGTTTTTGACGCCAAATTCTGACCCCCAAACCTTTCCGGGAAAGTCGCAGCTAAACGAGGGACCCCATAAAACCGGCCCAAAAATTTTTCCCAAACTTCTACTGTCCCCAAATTTTGGGCTTTTTCAAATTGGAGGGCCCCATTTTCCCCGTTCTTAGCTGAAGGAAATGGGACCCGGGGTTTGGGCCTTCCCTTGCCCGAAACCCCTTGCCTCAAAAAAATTTCCCCTTTCTGTGCGGGTTTCCCGGATGCTTTTCTTCATCCCTGGGGGGTTTTCGGGGGGCTTTTTTGGTCACTGTTGCCTTTTTTTCAGCTCGAACCCCCCTGCCCCCTTTTCCTTTGGCCTTCTGGCCCTCAACAAAGGGATTTTGCCCACGGGGCTGCCCCTCATGGAAAGTTTTTTTTTTTTTCGGGGCACCCTTCTTGTAAACCCCAAAATGGGGGTTTTGGGGGTGAAAAAACCCCGGAGTCGCAGTTTCTGAAAATACTCAGCCCCCCTTGGGGCCCAACAAACCTTTCCAAAGGGCAAAAGGAAATCAAAACACTTTCTTTTCCCGACTGGGGAGGGGGTTTTACGGGAGGAGATTGGCTTTTCCATGTCCCAAAAATTTCCTTTTGCCTAGGGTTGGGGCCCCCATTGGGGGGGGAATTGGTTTTTTTTGGAAATTTAAGGGGGTTAAACAGTTGTTTGGGGGGGGGGGGTGTTACCTTAATTTTGTGGGGTTTGGGTGTAAATATTCATAATTTTTTTCAAATATTTTATTTTTTAAATATCATTTTATTTAAAAACTGGGCCCTTTTTTATTAAAAACATTACTTTTTAAATAACTTTCTTTTTTATATAAATAATTTACATAATTTTATATACTCCAAAATTTTTTTAAAAATTTTTTTCCAAAACCCCAAAATAATTTTTTATTTTAAAATTTCCCCTTTTATATTTTTTCCCATATTTAATTTTTTATTCCCTTCCCCGTTTAATTTTTTATTTATAAACCATTTATTTAAAATTTTTACTCAACTTTTTCTTTTTTCTTCACCAAAAAACAAATTTTTTTAAAAACAACATTTCATTTTTATTACTTTAATTTTTTCAAAAATTTATTTACTTTTTTTTTAAAAAATATTTAATATTTTTTATAAATCCCTTTTTTTTTTAAACTCACAATAATTTTTCACTCCCAATTTTCTTTCTATTTTATTTTTTACTAACATTTACATTTCATTAATATATTTTTCTTTCCAATTTTAATTATATATCTTCCTTATTATTTTTTACTAACAAATTTTTAATTATTTTTTTAAACCCCAACTTCCATTTTTTTAATTAAAACCATTTTACATAAGTTTGTACATCCCAAATTTCATACTTTTTTACTTCCCCCCCTATTTTATTATTTAAGTCCACCGTATCTTCCCCCCGTTTCTTTTCCCCATTTTCTAATTTTATTTAAAAAAATTTTTTTAATAATTTATTTTTCTTTCCCCTTTTCCTATATATATCTCACAATTTTTTAAAAAAAAAAAATTTTTAATTTTATTCTCACCCTCTCTTTTGTACTTTTAAATTTTTAAAACATAATTTTTCTTTCAAATATCTAGATTTTTTTCCACCCTACTCATTTTTATTTTTCAAACCCCTACATTTATTCTTTAAAAAATCATATAACCCTACCACACACAACATCAAAATTTTAAAATTTTTCATACACACCAACATTTTAAACATTTTAAACCTTTCAACATTATAAATAAAATTAAAAATAAAAATATTTACATAAACACTTTTCATACATTAAAAAATATATTTTAAAACACACAAACAACATTTTTTTAAAATATTCTAAACATTCCAAAAATAATTTTTTTAAAAATACAATCATACATTATTTTTTTACATTCCCCAAAATACAAAAAATATACATAAAATACATAAAATTAAAAATTTACATAACTACAAAATATATTAATACACCATAATAACATATATTACATAAAAAACAATTTTATACATAATAATTTTTATTTTACTTTCAAAAAACCCTATAATACATACAACTTAATTATTTATAAAATAAAAAAATTTAAAAAATTTTTATTTTTAAAAAACATATATAAAATTTAAAATATAAAAATTTTTAATATTTAATTTATATATTTAAAAATATAAATAACATATAAATTTTTTATATATAAAACATATTCAAAACATAATATTTTAATACACACTTTTTACATACACACAATACTTTTTAAAAATATAATACACACCCTTTTCTACCCACATTTTAAAAAATTTCAAAATACACCCCAATTTTAATACTTAATACAATACATACATATATATATATTACATTCAAACCCTAATACTAAATATACATACATAACATAGTTTAAAAATCATACATCACTTTTTTTATTTACATACCAAAACAGTTTCATACTTTTTCATACTTTTCTTAAAAACATTCTTTTTTCATTTTTTTCTTTTAAAACTTTTTCCTTTTTAACATTACCATATACATATTACATTACATACAATTATATTTAATTTTCATTTTCTTTTTAAAAAATACATATACATCATTAATTTTATTACAAAAAATACATATATATTTATATAATCATATTTTCAAAACATTTATACATAAAATTAAAATTTTACATACTTAAATTTATTTTTTAAAAAAAATTTTTACAACACACATTCCTTTTTTTTTAAAAATACACACAATTTTAACCCAAAAATACTAATATTTTTTTATAATTTTATATATATATATAAAACACCCACATTCCCTATATATACATACACACATATACATTCTTTTTTATGCATACACACCTATACTACACACATAAACACACACCCCATATATACATTCCACATTTAACACATAAATTTATATAAATTATATTTATATATAAAAATACACACACATCAACAAACATTTTTTTACCTACAAAAACCCCAAACCCTATACACACACGTATAAAATGATTCCCCTTTCAAAGTGTTTAAACAGGATACTGTTAAGGGTTTGTGCTCTTTTTAAAATTTAAATTGGACGCTTTCTTTGGGAAAGGCTATTTTGGACAAAGGGCCCAACAAGCCCCAATTTCCCTTTTGTTTTTAAAGGTTGAATTTTTGGGGTGCTAACTAAGTTGGGAAACAAACACTTGAACCAAGAAGGCGGCTCTGATACCCCCCAGGCTGTTGATAAGCCAGAGCCAGCGAAGGTACTTCTTTTGTGGTGCTGGTCCATAGGCCCACACCACTGGTAGGTGTTTAGTGAAAGGCCAAATGGCCTAGGATTTATTTCATGTTATCTGGATTACTATAACCCTGATGATACTGCCCTGGTGTCGGGAGGGACCTGTGGGGCCACAGAAATTTTTACAAAAGAACGAAAAATACCCTTTTGTTAATGTACCCCCCCGACTGTCCCGAGTTAAAAGCAGGAAATTAGTGCCCACATAAAAATTTTTATTTTATTTTTTTTTTTTTACATCCCAAAACTGTTTAAAAGAAACTTACTAAAATAAAACCTTGTCCCAGAACAACTTTCATCTTTTTCCATCTGACCACTGTGGGTTTTAAGGCCAAATTGGAGCCCAGTTTTAATAAGATAGCTTTTCCCCTCCCCCTTCGCTTTGGGACCACCTTCCCCCCACAGCGCTTTTTATGTTTTGGGACTGGGGCTGTGAATGGAAATTGGAAACCTCCCTTTTAACTGGAAACTTTGGGGCCAGTATCATCCTCCCTTTAAAACCCCTTTCCCCCGGCGGTGAATGCAGGGCCCCAAAGACCCCCTTTCAGTATAAACAATTAAACCCAAACTCCGAAAAGTTATTGGGTTTTTAAGATATCCGTGAAGAGTTATATGTCAACCACTAGATGTCCTTCCCTCCCGCAAATGGCCCATAGTTAAAAAATACATTGGGCAGCAAACTTTTTAAAAAACTAGGACAGGAGTTTTAAATCAGTGCTGTTTGCTTTCTCAGATAACACAGTCAATAGCAATCACAATTAATTTGGGTTTCACAAAGGAAAAAAAGACTATCTCTTTCACCCTATTCCCTTGTACAATAAAACTAGGTTGGCAATGGGTTGTCAGGGCAGCTAGCCCCTCAAATAAGGTTACATCTCCAGAGGCACATCACATCCTAATAGGTTGCTTTCCAGTGTATTGTTAGCAGGTATGATAATGAGAGATACCTGAATATCCATCTGCTCCTTTGTGTACCTTCAACCAGTCTTTACAGACATTCGAAAGAAATGTAAAATGACAAAAAAAAAAGAAAACTTCACAGGTGACGACCTGTTAAGACAGAGTCTTAATTTTAATATAAAATGCAAATGGAATGACATCAATGCTAAAAAAAAGTTTAATCAATGATATGGAAGGTGGCACTTATTTTAAGTCTTCCACATCTTTAGGGGGTGTATTGATGCTGTTAATCTTTCTGCTACTTTAAATAACTATATATGATTTTATATCTGTGGAACACGAAAATCATTAAAATACAGAGGAAATAATTTATGTGTAAGACAAAGGAGCTCCTGGGGATAACTTTTTAATCCTGTTTGCTTCATTACTATGCTTACAAATATTGTGTGCCATGTGTCAAATCTATTTTATGTTTACTCTTGGTTCTCATTAGCTTTTCCCTGGATAAAGGTGAAGTAGGTATTTAGAAGTTGTATCGGGTCATTTTGACAGATATTTCAATTAACACAGATGTGCTAATGAGGGAAGATATAAGAAGAAATAGTAGAGGCAGACTGTCACTAGGATCTCGAGGTAACAAAGCACTTGGTATATGACAATTAAACATCAAACTAGTTTAAGTCATAATCTAAGCCATAAATTATGTTTCCCATAACTCACTCATGAGAATATGGCCAATTATCCCAGCCACTCCTCCATTATCACATTTTTTGGCTTTAGGAAAGCACAACAAAGAATATTGTCCCAAATTCTAAATCTGTCATATTCATATTTGGTATCCCTGGGTTGATTAATTTATGCTTGGAAACTTGGTGATCATAATATTTGGCTGGAGACTCCGATAAGACGTTATAAAACAAGCAGGAATTGTAGCCTTCTTAGTGCGCCCTGCATGTAATTGAGGTTGGCAATCTGATCTAATATCATAATACCTGGCTAGGAGACTCTTTTGAGGACTTGTAAAACAAGCTCGAATTGTAGCTTTCTTAGTGTCCCCTGCATGTAACCGAGGTAGGCAATGCCATCTAATGATACTGTGTGCCCCAATGCCCTTTGTATCCTTTTTTTATAACCATACGCTGGCAATAATAATAAAGAAATATTTGAGGAAAATGCTGACAATAAGCCATTTATCTATAGCAACTTAGCAATGTATCGGATTTTATGTATTTCAATAAAATTATATTTTTAGGTTCTATTTTAAAGAACAACCCAGATGTAACTGATATTCTGTGTTATCCCTAAGGCAGAACCAGAGGTGAATGTTAAGACACCAGAATTCAAAAAGAAGCCCTATGTTTTATATATTGCCCCCTTAGTTCCTGCACTGATCATAGAAGCATCTATGGCTTTGCCTGCAGTATTTCTTTAAAGTATTAATTCATATCCAAGAAACCATCTGTAGTCTTGTTTTATTTTCAATATATTTTATTCTTGTTAAAATACATCAAATACATTTTTCTATATTAAAGCTCCTAGCATCTATACTTTTGTACATGGTTTCTGACATCATGCTCTCTACTTCTTTAGTTAGGATTAGTTTTCTTGAATGCTAATGGAATCATACAACTTTTTAGCTTCTTTTTCTTATTTGCCCATTTTTTAAAACACCTCTTACAGGTATTCTGTTCAAATCTCAAAATCAAAATATCATATGAAAAAATTATGCACTGAATGAGTTTAATGACCACAAGAGAAACTTTGGGAGACATGTATGATTGGGTTTTTCACCCTTTTCTGGCGTCAAATGCGCCTGAGCCGGCTACGATGTCTAATGCGCCTAATGAATGGGTTAGGTGCATTGTTCATAAGATTCGTCACTTTCTAATGTGCCTTACATGAGGGGGCACGTCACACCACACTCGTAATATTAGATACATATAAGAATGTGGTTCAGCAAAACTAGGCGCATTACTGCTCCGAAAAGGCAGACCTGTTCCAATGTGGTCTTCTTGAGCCTAAAGGAGTCGAAGTGGAGCTAGATTTGCTACTAGGGCAAAAAAATGTCCCTTATTTCTCAACTTCCACTAGTACAATAATAATAAAAAGTAATTTGATATTTATCAAACTATATAAAATTAAACTACTAAATTTAATAAAATATGTTATCATATAACAGTAATATAAAAATATATAATGTCCCAAAAAATATAAAAATATCTTGTATAAAATGCATTTAAATTTAATAGAATCTAAAACTAGTTTTACATTAAATAACCCACTGATGATGTTGGTCAGATTTAAAACTTTTAATTTTTACTACATTAAATTTGAAAATTATTTTTTGCTGCTCTAATCCTTTATTTTACATACAGCAAGAGCCAGCATAGTACAAGTCTTGCTGGGACCTGTGGTCCACCAAGCAGCATCAGTACCATAGTTTCTATTCATTGACATGCTATTCTAAAGACTTATTTTATTTTCAACCTATCTATAGCCCTATCTATAGCCTTTATACATGTTTGGGGCATTACTAACGCACCTAAGTTCCACAATGCGGAAAACACATAGGCGAGGGGCGGCAAACTTTAGACTCCATTTATAATAGCACAAAAAATACTTTCATACATTCAGGCGCATTTTGCACTGAAAACGAGACATGACAATTCACTGCGAAGCATCTACCTTCATACATGTCTCCCTTTGTGTGAAGTGAATTGTAGCAGTCTATAAAATAGTGGTTTTGCTTAAGTAAATATTTAATGTCTTTTGAAAATGAAATAATTTTCATCCCTGGAAGAAACATGTAAAAATGGTTCTTATTTAAGGCATTACTGGATGAGAGCATTTCCCTTCTCAACTACAGTGCAACCAAGCACATCTATAGTTTAGGGTCCAAAAATTTGAAAAATAAGGATAGCCCCAAATCTGTAAGGGGGAAATTTAGTAAAAGTGAAAGATTATAAATTGACATTTTTAACTCAAATGACCAAAGACTTTTAGAATCAGATAAGCCCCTCTGGCATTGCTCTGATATGTCTGCCAGTGTAAATATGACACAATTTTCTAAGGTCTATTCATAGACTCCACCAATGGGATCTTCTCTCAACTTCCTGATATCGGAAAATTGATTTATTTCACCTTCAAAGATTATATATTAAAAAAAAAAAAAAAAAAATACCAATTTTGTTTCTACAAAGTCCAAGGACAATAGGAACTAAATCACAGATAATTCAGGGTACTACGTAATAAAGCTTTGCTTGCTAGGAAATGAACGGGAAGTCCAACTTTAACCCCTTAAGGACCCTGCTTGTTTTGACCTTCCTGACACATCCCTATTTTTGAAATCTGACATGTGTCAATTTATGTTATTATAACTTTTTGACACTTTTACCTATTCATGTGATTCAGATGATTGTTTTTCTCGTGGCACATTGTGCTTTAATTTAGTAAGAATTTTTTATCCATACAATCCTTGTTTGTTTGTGAAAAATATCAAAATTTCATGAAAATATGGAAAAATTTGCGATTTTGAAAGTTGCAAAATTTCTGCGTGCAAGACAGATAATTATTCACCACAAAATAGTTTATAACTAGCATCTACCATATGTCCACTATAGGTTGGCATCATTTTTTAAATGTCTTTTTTTTTTTTACGACATTAGAGGGCTTAGAAATTTAGTAGCAATTTCTCACATTTTCAAGAAAATTTGCAATATACATTTTTTAGGGACCACTCCAGTTCTGAATGTGCTTTGAGGGCCTGCATGTTAGATACCCCCATAAGTGACGCCATCTGAGAAACTAGACCCCTTAACGTATTTACAACACTATTAGGAAGTTTGATAACCTTCAGATATTTCACAGAAATTAAGCAAAGTGGAGGTGAAATTTCAAATTTCACTTTTTTTGCAGATTTTCAATATTTATCCATTATTCACTGGAATACGGTAAATGTGACCAGGTAAATGCAACAATATCAATTCCCCCAGGTCTGCCGTTTTTAGAGATATCCCATATGTGGCCCTAGTGCATTATTTGCTCACCCATAAGCCCCAGAATAGGAGGAGCACCTACTATACTCTGGGGTCTCATTTTCAATACGATTTTATTTAGGCGCCATTCCAGGTTTGGGGACACCATAAAGTGCTAAAACTTAATAAACACCCCTAAATAGACTGCATATTGGAAACTACACCCCTTAATGAATATATCCAGGGGTGCATTGAGTATATAGACCCCACAGGTGATTCACAAATTTTTTTTAGCATAAGGCTGTGAAAATTAAAATTTTTTTTTTTTTCAATAATATGCAATTTTAGCTTAAAATGTTTCATATAGACAAGGAATCTTGGAAAAAGAACCCAAAACTTTGTTATGCAATTTCTTCCAAGTTCGGCAATACCCTACATGTGGGTGTAAACTGCTGTTTGGGCGCATGGCAGGGGTATAAGGGAGGGAGCGCTATTTGGCTTTTGGAACGCAGATTTTGGTGGGCCATGTTGCATTTGCAAAGCCCCCAAAGTAGCAGAACAGGCGAAAACCTTCCAAAAGTCGCCCCATTTTGAATTCAACACCCATCAGGGATCTCATCTAGGGGTGTACTGTGCATTTTGGATGCACAGGTGTTCCATAGTTTTTTTTTAGCATTGGGCAATGAAAATGTTTTTTGAGTTTCAATTTTACAGCATTCGCCGTGCAATGTAAATGATCTGATAACTTTACTATGGGGGTCGGTACAATTACAATGATATAGATTTATATAGTTTTTTCTGTTTTATTAACTTTTTACACAGTAGAAATACGTCTATAAAAAAGTGCGTTTTTATGTTGTCCTATTCTGACAGCCATAACTTTTTTATTTTGCTGTGTGCAGAGCTGTGTATGGGCTTGTTTTTTGCGGGATGAGTTGAAGTTTTTATTGGTACCATTATGGGGTGCATATGATGCTATGTTCACTTTTTATTAAGGTTTTTCTGAGATGTTTTGAACAAAATACAGCAATCTTGGTAGTGTTTTTTATAGTGGTCACTGTACGTTATATATGACATGGTAGCTTTACTCAGCAGGACAATACTATTACACTGATACCCAATTTTAATATTTTTTTATGTTTTACTGCTTTTATACAATAAAAAACACTTTTATTCAACCAGGAAAATACGTTTCTGCATCGCCATAGTCTGAGAGCCATAACTTTTACATTTTTCTGTGCTTGGAGCTGTGTAGGGACTTGTTTTTTGTGAGATGAGTTGACATTTTATTAGTATCATTTTTGGGGGGACAAGGCTTTTTGATCGCTTTTAAATCCATTTTTTGGAGGCCAGGGTGAAGAAAATACTGCAATCCTAGTAGTGTTTTTTATTTTTAACAGGGCTCACCGTGCAGTATCCGTGATAAGTTAGCTTTACTCTTTGGGTCGCTACGATTATGGCGATACCCTATTTATATAGTTTTTTTTATGTTGAAGCACTTTAAAAAAAAAAAAGAAAAGTGTTTTTAGTGTGTAAAACAATATTTATGCATCGCTATCTTCTGAGAGCTATACATTTTTTATTTTTCCGTATACAGAGCTGTATAAGGACTTTTTTTTTGCGGGATGAACTGACGTTTTAATTGGTACAACTTTGGCGTTTCTAGGAGTTTTTGATCGCTTTTTATTCCATTTTATGTGATGCGGGATGACCAATAATCTTAATTCTGTGATTGTTTTTTTTTTTTTTTTTACGCCGTTCACCGTACGGGTTAATTAACATGAAAGATTTATAGGGCAGGTCGTTACGCACGCGGCGATACCAAATATGGGTACTTTATTTATTTTTGATCTTTTTTGGGGCGATTGGCGTTTGTAAAGGGGAAAAGGGCGGTGTACGTATTTTTATTTTATTTTTTGTGTTTGTGTTTTACTTGTTTTTCACTTTTTTTTACTTTTTTCACTTTTTCACATTTTTTATTTTACTTTTCCCGATAGGGGATTTGAATGAAGAATCTTTAGATCTCTCATTCAATAGGAATCAGTGCATAGCTTGTTGCTATGACTGGTTCCTATGACAACTGTCAGTCACGATGCCGGGCCGTGCCCACAGGGCACGGCCGGGCATCGTGACGTCACAGACAACCCGGAAGGCATCCTCTGCATTCTCTGCCTTCCGTGCTGTCTGTCAGAGGGCAGGAGCTGCACGGATCTTGCGATCCGTGCGCTGCCGCCGCCGACAGAGACGCAGGAGGAGCGATCTCCTCCTGCGTCTCTCTTGGTTATTGCGACCCGATCATCGCGATAATTAAGGGGTTAACTGCCCCCCCCCGGCGCGATCCAGGGTCGGGGCTGACGCGGCGGGATGTAAGCGTTAATATAAAGCTGACACCCCGCACCGATCGCGCCAACTCTGCTTTAGAGTTCGCGCGATCCTCAGGACGCATCCATACGTCCAGGTGCGTGAACCCCCGAACGACCTGGACGTATGGATACGTCTAAGGTCGTTAAGGGGTTAAATAAATTTACCAAAAAGCCTTTTCTTTGCTTTATTATCTAACTTACATTTGATATTGACCCAGAAACTCTAAAATGGAGTAGAAGTCAAGAAGTGTGAGAAGTTAACCATCGCTACCTCTTCAAGGAGAAACTTTTACACCCCATATATATGGCAAAATCCAGGCAGAATTCTGCTCTGCACTAATGTCACGAACACACTCACCAGCACGTGACTGGGGGCCACTGTAATGGGGTAGACTTATCTCCACTTGCGCTCACCTCTCAATCCGGTAGCGAATCAAGCATAAATCGTACCACAAGACAGTTCCAGCCCCCTAAAAATACACGGTGCCACCACCTTCCTTCAATAACCAAAAAGGAATCAGCCGGAAGGAATCTGATTCCTAACAGATATTCTAAAAACACGTAAAAAAATGCTCAACTCACTGCTCTCTCAGCAGCTACAAAAAGAAAATACACTCCTTCAAATAAATGGATCCGTGCAACAACAAGAACTTACGTATTAAGGCTAACTTTAATTTTAAAATGATTTTCAGTGCTTACATAAACAGAATATAATAACAATGGCTATGGCATACGCATCAATCAGTTATTAAAATAAAAAGGGAGAAAAGGAGAAGAATTCACACTTACAGATGTTTCAGATCAGGTCCCGGGGGAAGGATGGAAAATGGGACACAGCTCAATCCAGGATTGACCCCCAAGCTATGAACACAGACTAGAGGCTGGCCTCGTGTCTTATACCTGTCTAGGTTGTCCCCTCCTCTCTCATTTTTGCCTACTCTTTTACTGGCTGAATTTATGATGAGGTGGGCGGACACATGATTGTCTGATGAGGGTTGTTGCGTACTATTGCCACAGGATGGCAATCATGGACTGCGCTTCTGCTGGGGCAGATCAATGACAGTGTTTATTGTGGAGGGGGGGTCAAAGGTGACATCTGTTAAACTTTCTGGAGGGGGATTGTTTATGCTACGAGTCGTAAAATCTAGGGCTTATCAGATATGCACTGGGCTGTAGCCACACAGGACACTATACAGGATACAGACCCATGCTATAAATTCCCTACAGGGGGAGGTGGGGGTTGTGTCCTAAGCTACAAGAATTCTGGACTTCCCAATTTAAGAAATGGTTGGATGACGAATTAAAAGACATTTAATTTTCAGTGTACTACATCACAACTAATAAAGCAAAAATATCCCATAACAACTGTCCGGAGATAGGAGACTCTTCATTACGGAGGAGATTATGGCTTGGTCTTAAAAGGGTTGTCTCACTGCATGGATTCATCTCACCTCAGTCCTGTTTTCTTGGTTTCATTTTAAATTCGGGGGCGTGTTTACTGGCTTCCACTAGGCTGCAGTAGAAGCCAGGTCTGTAGCTATAGCAACCATAGCTGGCAGCCTATCAGGAGAGATGGAACAGGTCTGTAGCTATAGCGACCTGAGGAACTGATGCAGCCCATACAAGAGGGGATATGTAGGAATAGGTAGGACACTGTTAATGGACACATATTGCAAAGTGACTTGTTTTTGCAAGATCTTTATCATAAAAAGCAGTGATCCTTGTATTGAGACAACCGCTTTAAATCCTCAAGTAGTGTTTCAAGGCTCTTCATTGGATTGGATATGGCTTAAGGATCTTTCACTGCTTTTTTGGATCCCTCCTCTGCATTAAAGTCATCACTCAAGGGAAATGTAAGATATGTAAATGTGAGAACCTTTTAGGAGACACGTTTTTTACATTAGGTTTCAGTAGTGAACCGGATGTTATGTCTCAATTTAATACTAAAATGTGATATCCAATAAATACAGACATATCCTGCTGGCCCATTTGGAACTGATTAGTTCTTAGGGATACTATGTATGTAATTTAACATTAAAATGAGATACCCAATAAATAAAATGAATAGTATCCCTGAAAATGTATCAACTTAAAGGAGTTGTCTCACTACATTGGTTCATCTCACCTCAGTCCTGTTTTATTGGTTTCATTTTGAATTCAGGGGCGTGTTTACTGGCTTCCACTAGGCTGCAGTAGAAGCCAGGTCTGTAGCTATAGCAACCAGTGCTGGCAGCCTATCAGGAGAGATTGAACAGGTCTCTAGCTATAGCGACCAGTGCTGGCAGCCTATCAGGAGAGATTGAACAGGTCTGTAGCTATAGCAACCAGTTCTGGCAGCCAATCAGGAGAGATCAAACAGGTCTGTAGCTATAGCAACCAGCTCTGGCAGCCTATCAGGAGAGATTGAACAGGTCTGTAGCTATAGCAACCAGTGCTGGCAGCCTATCAGGAGAGATGGAACAGGTCTGTAGCTCTAGTGACCTGAGAAGCTGATGCAGCCCATACAAGAGGGGATATCTAGAAATAGGTAGGACACTGTTAATGGACACATATTGCAAAGTGACTTGTTTTTGCAAGATCTTTAACATAAAAAGCAGTAACCCCTGTAGTGAGACAAACCGTTTAAAGTGCATCAGCAGGCTACTACATTTGAACATTTTAATGTTTAATTAAATATAAGTTTTTACTTATTCACAAGATGTGAATTGCTGAATTTGGTTTGTTCAAATGTGCTGGTTATATTTTATCTATTATTAAGTGAAGAGCTGACTTCTCCTTTTCTATTTACTTCTGTTTCCATCTGTTCTGTTTCCCTTCTACTTCTGCCACCCCCTGACTCTACCAGTTGGGCACTTTACTTCCTAATGGTGACACAAAGAGGTGCCATGTTATAGCGTTAACAAGCCTTTATAAAGGTGCCATGTTATAGCAGCAACAAGCCTTTATAAAGGTGCCATGTTATAGCGGCAACAAGCCTTTATAAAGGTGCCATGTTATAGCGGCAACAAGCTGCTGTAGAGGTGCATGTTATAGCGGCAACAAGCCTTTATAGAGGTGCCGTGTTATAGCGGCAACAAGCTGCTGTAGAGGTGCCATATTATAGCGGCAACAAGCCTTTATAGAGGTGCCATGTTATAGCGGCAACAAGCTGCTGTAGAGGTGCATGTTATAGCGGCAACAAGCTGCTGTAGAGGTGCCATGTTATAGCGGCAACAAGCTGCTGTAGAGGTGCCATGTTATAGCGGCAACAAGCTGCTGTAGAGACATACCCGTTCAGAACATCAAAGGAGAAAAAGGTGGAGACCAAAGAAAGAAGGGTTGGGCTGAAGATCGTAAAAGAGGGGAGTAATTTTTTTAATAATAATAATAATAATAATAATAATCATCTTTACTTATATAGCACCAACATATTCCGCAGCACTTTACAATATAGAGGGTATAAGCACAGACATTACATTATAAAAAAACTACTTACAGGGTGACAAGTGCTTGGTTAACAATGGTCCAGCCATGTGACATAAATATGGGGTAGTATACATAAAAAAGCGGACGAAAATGCCATCCCAACCATACAACTATATACAGATAAGTGCCTGTGGGTGACAAAGGGCAGGACGTGACGAATGTGTGACAGAATTTGGGGGGTTAACAATTAGGGATCTTGGTCGGCTTGTCTAAGAAGATGAGTTTTCAGAGCACACTTAAAACTGTGAGGGTTGTGAGTGTGCCTGATGACATGGGGTAACATGTTCCAGAAAACTGGTGCAATACATACAAAATCTTGGAGATGGGCAGGGGAGGTTCAGATGAGTGAAGTGTGTAATCTTAGATCAGTAGCAGGGCGGAGAGAGCGGGTAGGGTGGTAGACAGAGATGAGGGAGGAGATGTATGGGGGTGCAGCGCTGTGGAGAGCTTTATGGGTGAGAATGATGAGTTTATGCTGTATTCTGTACTGAATAGGCAGTCAGTGCAGAGACTGACACAGGATAGAGGCATCAGTATAGCAGCTGGAAAGAAAGACTGGCTGCTGCATTCAGGACAGATTGGAGAAGGGAGAGTTTGCAGAGAGGGAGACCGATAAGCAGGGAGTTACAGTAGTCAAGACGAGAAAGAATAAGAACAACACTAAGAGTCTGGGTTGTTTCCATAGTGAGACAAGGACGGATTCTGGAGATGTTCTTAAGGTGCAGGTGACAGGAGCTGACTTTTAAATGGGCACTTCTATGGTAAAAAAATATAAATAAATAAAAAATAACAAAGTGAACAATCCCTTTAATAAACATTCATCTCAGTGCTTATTATAAAAGCTGGGTCCTCTAGACTCCTGACTGAAGAAGGCAAATTACTAAAGCCATCAATCCCACATCAAATATTGTGCACAATCTTTAGAAAACCTTTTGTATATAAAAGTATTCCAATCAAACAATAATGTTGTTAAAGAATAGACCAGATCAAATCTACTCGACAAAAAAGCAATCAAAAATTCAATGCCGAATGTAATGTACCTGTGCAAATAATTAGATAAATGACTTGTTTTGTATTAGTTTACAAACTGTGCTTCATCATGAATGTATTGAGAAGAGAAGATGAATAGAGCGATCATTAAAAGTCCTAATAAAACAATATCCGGTTTGGTGATTAAGTCTCACATCTGGCTCATCTGTATAAGGGAGCGTAACTTCCTGTGTCTTTAATGATTGAGATGGAATGGTACTGAACAACCTCTTCGTCTTGCTCTTTCTGAAGATGTCTCCCGCAGATTTTGAATTGCCTGCCCTTAAATTATAAGTATCATTATGAAGGTTAATACTTTGGCTTTTTAGTTGATTAATTCTCTCCTGCAACTTTTTACAAACCCACAAACTTGAAATTGTTCTGCCAAGCAAGCTTCTGTTTCTATGTCAGGGATGTTCTATTAGAGTCTATGTTTTGCAACTCAAGGCAGCCTTTTATACTATAGACATATCTAGACAAAAGATAATTGTTATAATACCATCAGAAGTGAATGTAAAGCTATTCCGAGAAGCATTTCATTCTATAATTCTAAAAAGATGCTTTTTAGTGTATACAAGCTTGTCACCTGTGCCTCCTGCCATTTCTCCTCACCTACCTAGTTCATTAATTGAAGCTAGCTTACTTTATATTTAAAAAAGTCTCGCTATCGGCTACACTCTCTATGGCCACTAATTTTTTTATAGACTTCACTCACAATTCTTTAAATAGGAATCAGGTAACAACTCCTCTTGTCGGCAATAATTTCCAGGGAGGAGGCGGAGGCATGCTGCATAAGTCAACGGCAACCAAGGACTTACAGTAAAACCACACAGCATAATCAGACCAACTATTTTTGTCTCTTGATCGGTATTGAAAGAATAAGATCATGCTTACTACAAAATGGCACTTATGGTACAAATGGATACAAAGTAACTTAGTTACTTTATGCATTTGGATGAGAAAAACCTGGTACGACACAATTTTCACATGCTAGTCTACCTGTAAGCAAAAATGTACAAAAAATTACATCATGGGGTTTATCTACAGTTTCATTTTTGATCAAATTTTTAAAAAGTCACCCCATTGTACGGCACCTCTTTTAAGTGACGTGTTCCCCTATACTAATAGCTGTAGCAACTGCGTGACAACCACCTTCTTTGTGTATAACATTGGCGGCAAATATGTTTCATTTATAGGCAACTATGGTTATTAATTTGGAACAATATGACCTATCAACTGGCGTTTAACTATCTTTTAGACTACACAGAGCCTGTCTTTTCAGCATTGTTGGCCCCCGGGCATAGCACTGTAGTGGGCACATGCCCCTAATACATGGTGTCACCAACATAGGCTATGACTCTAGCCAACCCCAAGCACACCCCTATTATCACGCTACTTATGTCTGAAAACCTGCAGTCTACAAGACTAACTAGCAGGGCAGGGTGCCTTTGGCTTCCTTCCTTTTTAACTGTTTGCACATCCTAAAATCACATAAACAGTTAAATAAGCAAAGCCAACCATGGGATCCAGGGTATGTTTCTTCTATTACTGGGACATACATATACCACTTGGGGCCCCTAGTACTTTGTAGGGGCCCCGGGCAACTGCCTAGTGTCCCAATGCAAAAGATGGCTCTGACTCCACAACTATTATGTTTTTTAGACAGTTTTTAGACTCTTCTGTGCCCATCTGACAATAGAGATGTAACCTTGCTAAAAGTGTGTGACTTACCTGAAAAGGAAGTGTGCCAATGCTATGGGGCAAAATTTTGGTGCACATAGTCTTATTCGATAATCCAACTAAAAGAAAGTGTAAACTTAGACTAGACTATTGAACAATGTGCCACATTTTTTTTATAGTACTGATAAATCTGGCACAGGTTTAGACTGACTAGTCTAAGTATTTGACAGTATTGATAAATGTTACCCATTGTTATAGCTCCTGACTAGACATCCTGTTTACTTGTTATTCAAAGCTTTTTGTATTATCTGCTGTGTTGAGTTGACTTGTTTGCACCTAATTTCCTTTGCATTTAAATAAATGATTTAAAAAAATAAATGAAATAAGTCTCTATGGGAGGGGAAGAGTCACTCAACAACCATCAATACCAGCGGCATATATGTCCAAGAAGGTTGTACCATGTATTTTCTTCACCCTTACACGGTCACTCAGCTCCTCCAATGCTAATGCTCTCCGAGCCACATAGAAAAAGTTACGTTTTTCTATGCTTCATGAAGTGACAAAAGGTATCTATGATGACCTTCATAACAAACTACATATAATTTGGTTTGGCGGAGAAGTTTCCATAAAGTTGGAGTTCACATGAGCAAGAACTGGAATCATTCAGTATGTGGGGACTATAAAAATTTCTGTCATTTATGTTTTGAATTAGCTACAAAGTAAAGCAAGTGTACACAAATAAGTATAAAAGAATAAGTATACTTATTCTATTTCATAATTGGTTAATTGACATGTGAACCCTCAACAAATCACCAAAAAGCTTCCACATAAATCACTAAGTACTCTAATAAAACATGTAACAAATATTCATTTTTACTATCTTATTCTGTAATCATGAAAAATTGGAATATAGAATTATGTCAAAATATTCCTATTTCTCTTCAATTATCATCTATTACATGAAATACTCAACTCAGATAAGAAATATATAATCATAAATGGCATATTCGTAATTCAACTTCAAAAATATTCATATATTTCTCACCTTCCTAATCCCTTCTGTAGGGCTGGATACACAGTTTCAGAATTCATTGTTTTGCTTTAATTTTTTAGTTCTACCAAAGTTCTGCATAATGTTGCCTGTTTGTTCCAATGTGTTAGTTCCTTTTGCTTTAAAGTATTCATAAACTGCGGAATCTTTCACTGTCCCGTACGATAAATCCATTTGTTTGGCCAAGTCCTGAAATGTTCTACAATAGTAATAATACATAATTTTATTTATTTTTTTCCAGGTGCAATGAAAGCATAGCAGCAATAACACAAATCTTGTTTCCCCGAAAATAAGACATCCCCCGATAATAAGACATAGTTCATTTTTTTTATGCAATTACAGAAGTTTTGGCCTGCTTAGCTGATGTTTGTGCATGAATATACTTACGTTTATATTAATAAATCGGGAATTTTTTGTTCATGGAAAGATGAGGACATCCACTAAAAATAAGTCTTAGCTCATCTTTAGGAGCAAAAATGAATATAAGACACTGTCTTATTTTCAGGGAAACAGGGTGTATAAAAGATATACCATAGATACACAAGTTATTTACATAAAGGAAAAAAAATAAGTATTAGTATGAAATATAGGAAAATTAAAGAATAAAATAATACTTGACCTTGTTCAATAAAAGCATCCTTTTATATAAATTTCCACTCTTCATTAGAAATGTATTCTAAGATTAGAATTTTTAGGTTTTTTCAATCATCCAACAGTGGAAAAATTTTCCATGGGCTTAACAGTTCGG
This sequence comes from Phyllomedusa bahiana, assembly GCA_025379985.1. Lineage (NCBI taxonomy): Eukaryota > Metazoa > Chordata > Amphibia > Anura > Hylidae > Phyllomedusa > Phyllomedusa bahiana. The sequence goes on along the minus strand of JAODAL010004794.1, from coordinate 71,234 downwards.
TATTGGTAGCCTCCTATTCAATTAAGGAGGACTGGACTGAGGTGTCATAACAGGCACAGTCAATGGACAAGAAATATTGGTGCAAATTTATTAAACACTGCCTAATACTTTGTGTAGATTTAGACTAGATAGTCCAAACATGCACCAGATTAATCAATATATGATAAATTTGGTGTTTGTTTAGACAGTTGTGTCAAATTTTACAACATTTATGAGTTGGTGGCAAAAATTCTGCCAAAATTTTGGCACATTTTTCAGCGCATGGTGTCACATGTTGAGCCATGGCCTGTTCCCCACAAAGTTACACACATTTTAAGCAAAGTCATATCCCTTTAGTTGGATGCTCCATCCAAATGTCTAAAAAAGGTCTAAATTCAGTCAAACAAGTCCAAGAAACTGCACCCGTCAAGGTATGCAAAACGACCCTTATAAAGTTTGTTAACCCGTCAGGTGTTTCACAGAAATTAAAGCAAAGAGCTAGGTGAAATTTCAAAAATTTAACTTTTCTTTGCGATTTTAAATTTTTACTCCATTATTGCGATTAACTCTCAACACCACGTATGGATTTTCCACAGTATTTTTGTGCAAATTGTGCCAGAACTCAGCCACAGTGACCATAATAAATGTTTCTCAATGTGTCCAAGAGAAGAAAAGGTCATTCTTTTTAATCATGGAAGCCTATTTTATGACTGTTGTCTTTAAGTACTTGCTATAGATACAACAATATACCTTAATGGGGTACAGTCAATTTTTTATTGTTGGTAAATTTATTTCTTAACCTAACTTCTTGCAAAAACTTAACTTCAAGAAGTGTTCCAGATTTTTTCGTTCTTTGCACATTCAGTATATTACGCTCAGTTTTTCTAGATGATCTTTAGAAGATGTAAAAAACCAGAATTGTCCCTGGAAGGATCTATTCTGATCATGTGATGAGGGGGAATCCACCAGAAGAGCTAATGGTAAGATGGAACAGGAGAAACCAAAGGCTGGTTGGTTGGAGACCATCAAGAATGACAGAGAATCAAGATAAAGCAACTGAAAAAAGATGTAGAAAATTGGGAAACCTAGAAGGAACTGGCCTAGAGAGTATCCAAGAGTCAGACAAAACTGAATAAAAGAAGAAAAAAAATGAGCAGTGTAATTGGATTCATCCCCGCTCAGTTACATCCATACAACTGGAGCCCTTTCATTTTATCCATTGTGTCATGTGATACCAGACCACCAGTCCATTGCATGCTCTGATGTGGAGGCAGGAAGTACTCTGACCTGTGAAGACCTGTTTTCAGTGGTACCATTTTGGGGTACACACCTTTTTTCCAAAATTGCTTATTTTTATGTTATAAAATAAGACCTCTTACATTTTTTTATTTTTATATAATTTTTTAAAATCTATGCATTATCCCCCCCCCCTTACGCTCCCCCCCCCCCCCAAACACCCACACACCCCAACTCCCTATTTCTACATTGTGTAAGTCAAGTACCCTAGGGGATAAAAATTGAGACTAATTTTCTAATCTCATATACATACTTATGTAATGGTAATATATTTTTTATATGATATTACCCTTATGTTACATCTTGGTGTCTTAGCGCCGTCTTAAAGGGGTGGCTCTCCGCTACAAACAAATAGCTCTCAAATTGTAGGGAACACAAAATAAAGACATTTTCCAAATAATCATTGCTTTGTTCATCTGTTTTCCTTAATGAGATACAAGTGAAATTTATGACACTCCCTGGCTATTTCGAGTTCCCTCAGTAATTGGCACTTGTGTATATCTCTTCCCCCCTTGTGTGTGGTTCCTATGTGGTATCAAGCGGAACTCGGTTTGATGTGAGTCGTCGAGTTCACACACGGGTTCTTCCTATTTGTTGTGGCTGTCAGCCAGCCTCTGGGTGATTATCTAGATGGCGAGCTAATGTAAAATGAGCTTTGATTTATCAAAGACATATACTGCACGACTGGATGTCAATTAGCGGCTTTTGTGTGTTGTATGGGGTATCAGATAAATTGTCCTTCGTGCTTGTGTCGTTTGCAGAAAGCTTTCTGGGAAGTCTAATGTGACTCTTATATATTAGCAACTGGAAAACACTAAGGGGTTGAATTCCAGAAGCAGGGAGCTGTATGCAAATTAGTACACTCGTCTGAACCAGGACGAGTAGTGGCAGAGGTATGTCATTCTAGTGATCATTATGAGAAATCTCTGAGTAGGGGAGACAAGATTTATGCGCTTTAGTGTGGTCTCATGAACACCATAGCAGCATGTTCCTGTCTCAGAAATCGCCTGGGGTAGCTATGCGGGGTTGATATGTGATGGAGGTGAGTGAAGTTCTAGGGTTCTTTATAGATGCTCTTTAAAAATATGCCAGGATGGTAGTCGCTGATTAAAGGGGGCATGCATGCTTTTGGGTATGGCTGCAAGTTTTCACTTTTTAGATAAAGGGTGATGCTTGTCTTTTCTGACAAGCCCCTTTTGTAGAAAAGAAATATATCTAAAAGCTTAAATTAAGAGTAAATTTGGACTGCTAAATTTGTGACTGAAATGGTTATACAAATTTTTTTTGTCGTTAAAGTTTTTTCATGGTTCCTTGCAAGAAAATTTTTGCTGAAATGATCAAGTTTGTGTCCGGGATGCCGATGTACCAAGATTCACAACATTACCAACAGCTGCCTCAAAAGAATAAATCTCAAAATAGTTTCTACTGAGTTGCTATTAAGAGAAGAAATGGTGGATGAAGCAGAGAAAAGACAATTTGTGTATGTTTTTTTCAATAAGAAGTTGTGTGATGTGGCTGATGTAATGTATGTGATTATGTACAAGTCATGCGGCAAGTATTTAATGTGCTTCTCAATGTTACTGACATTGTATTGTCCATACATTTTGAACTATAATTCTAGAGGTTTGTTTTTATCTGTATAATAAGTACAACATCGGCTTGGTGAGTCCCGCTCTTGCTTCTAACAATTTATCTTTGAATCAGAGCTTAAAATTCCCTGCATAGACAGAAATAAGTTATAAGATTCTACGTTTGGTGAAGTCTTCACTTTTGGTGGCAGCTGCTGGAGGCAGCTTCAGTGCATACCAAATTATTCATTGATAAACTAGTAGATGGGAATTAAGTGAGTTAAAGTTGGCATTTGGGGTGGATGGGCGCACGGGTTTATGAGTTTTTGGTGCCCATGGTGGCGCCTTTTTTTAATTGTGTCTCACCTTAGTTAGAGATAGAATGCGCCTTGAAAATCGCTATTAACCTGTATCTTGCTTGTGGCGTCAGTATAGGATTTAGTGGCTTTGTATCGTTACACCTTAATATAAGTGTACGAGCTTCTAGGTGATCAGAGGGGTGTAAACCATCTTTTTAAGGGTTGCGGGTGTCCTACCTGGTGTGTCGCCGCAGCTGGTCACTGCGCCTGGATGTTTGGCCATAGTTGAAGCTGGATAAATGTGTAGGCTTCGTTGGCCGGTTGTTGGTGAGCCACATTGTCTCCTGCGCTCCCCTGATCTCAGCGCGCAATTAAAAAGTACGGCGCGTTGCTCTGTAGTGCCCTGTAAATTACTGGGAGATGCAAATTGATATAATAATTGAGCGATTGGAAGATTTGGGGCAATGCACACAGTGTGTTGTGGGGCTGAAAAAGACTTCTGGTGCAGCCCGCCGGTTCGATGCTCAGTGTCAGCCCCCGATGAAGCGTTTCTCTGGTGCGCCTCGCTATGAGTGGGTAGCTGTGTAGTGGCAGAATCATAAATTCTGATTTTCTTGGGATTTGGGAGAGTGCTCCCCCCCCCCACCACCCCCCCCTCCCCACCCCTTGATGTCTCAAACCCCTTCACCCTCCTCCCCTTCACCCCTCCCCCTCCGAAAAAAAACATTGGCATAATAAATTATCCTAGCATCAATATTGTTGATTACTCTCAAATCTACCTAATGTGTATCGCTCTAAAAATAGCAGTATAATACAAGAGGTGTGATTTTTCTTTTTGGCGCTGAGGGTAAACTATTCTCTATGAGAGTAATGTGCTGCGTTAGCGAGTACGGCTTAGATAACCTATTAAATCGATTGTAATAGAGAGCCCAGTGTTTTTCAAATAGACTGAGTCCCTCTGTGTATGGTTGTAAGTCCATAAGGTATTCTCTTTAGCCTTGTCAACGGCTATGATTACTGCAGGAAATAGAATTTTACAATATTTTCTACTTAAAACAGAGAAACATCGGAGAGGGTTAGAATTGAGGTGATGGGGTGTTCTCGTAGCGCTGTTAAGGCACATTCGGTTTCTCATGGTGTTCTTTTCGGTATCAGCTGTTCACAATGTTGTACGCCTTTATTGTATAAATCAAAGTCACAATTCACAAAGTTAGAGGCAGATGAAAAAGGTATGGGGTATTTTGTAGGAATTTGAGTCAGTTGATCATTGCCAGCTGCAATATTTTTTGAGGTGATTAGGTTCGTCTCTCGATGTAAAGCTGCTAAATTTATGACTAATTTTCTGTTATGTTACAGAATGAATATAATTGGTATCTAATTTACTTCGCACGACGAGGACGTGTAGTTCCTCTTTCTACATGATCTGAAAAGCATTCGACTCGTGTATCTGTACGGAAACGAATGAAAAAAATTGCTGTCGCATGGTATTGGTATTTTCAAATGCTTTTGACTTACTTATAGGCTCATTAATTCATGAAGTGGTTTTCGCACTTCACTATGAGAGAGATCAGGCGTTTCAAACATTACATGGGACAGGTAATTTACAGTAGGTTTTTATTAGAAGATTACTTTGGTTGTGTTTTATCGCGTTACCTCAGGTTGATTTCTAAATATCTCTTATGTTCTTCCGTGTATTGGTGCCATAACTTTCCTATCCTCTAAACTCTGCTTTATTGATTGCTTTAGAGCGATGAGTATGTCACTGCGAGTGCAGGATTCGAGTCGTTGCTGAATGTCAGGGGAAGTTTCTAGCGTGCCATCATGAGTGTCAGTTCAGACTAAGGATTATTCTCTAGGTGTTGCGTAGAGTTAGAGCTTTGTTGTTTACAAGTGGTCGTAATTGTTGTTTTGGGCGTTTGCGCATGAACTATGGGTTTTCGATCCTGTTACACAATCATCAGTTAGCTCTGTGGGACCTCGTATACGCATAAAGAGTATCAGATCTCCATATTAGATTCTGCTTAATCTGTCAGTGTACCTCCCTCAGCAGCAATACTTCCGCTTCTCAACAGGTAACGCTTCTCTGCTAGTTCTTCTCTGTCCAAGCTACTCTGGCGACAGACCATACTCACTAAGACGTTCTCCCGAGCTTCCCAAATTATGTATTCGGTGTCTCAGTGGTTGAAAATGACAACAGACTGTTCTTTCCCACTAGGCCGCAAAAGTAGTTAAAGCACAAAAAAAACTCTGCTCTCTTGTCGAGAGTAGCTTAAATATTAGCTTCGCGACATACCTTGATTGCCTACTTACAAGCCTTCTCCTAGACTGAAATATTGTCTTGGACGCCTCTTAACCTCCTGGTCTATCTTTGCCGCAGGCCGGTGTTTGTAGACTGTAGGTGGGCACGTTTCGGATCCTATTGGTGTGTCAGCTTGTTAGTGATTTATTGCACCGCATTGGTAGCTTGTGGATTGAGCGCATTATGCTAGTGTACTTGAGACACCCTCGCGAATGTACGAACACTCTAAACTAAAGGCCGCTTTAAAATGAATAATTAATGATATATATGACCCAGGTTGGTGTGAACTTGTGGATGTAACATGTGTCTTTTATTTTCCAGAGTCCATTACTAACTATGTAACATCTTCTGCATCCTGGTACACCAAGTGTGTCACAGGGGTCGGGGTGCAGGTGACTTAGCTAGTTGACAAAGAGATAAATGAGTATAAATCTACTGCTATAGAACCTTGAGGACAGCCTTGGGAGCTATAGATGTGAAATCGAGAAATGTTGTTTTGTGACTGGGTGGGGAAAGCTCCCTATTAAGTTGAATACAAAACATGTTAGTCGTTGGGATGACAGTTATAGAGCTTTGAGAGAAACAGACAGCCACCCTTTAGTATAGAGTTAGATTTACTCCAGTCCTTAAAACAAAGATTTTTTACTGAGCTTTAATGGTAACTCTAATTACATCTACTTTTCTCTGGTGACCCAAGTGTCCCTCCCCATTCTATAAAGCAACCAAATTCTGTTGGTTCATGGTGCGTGTCAGTTCTGCTGGCACTTCAGACGCAGTAAAAGTCCATCTTATTAGTTGATTGGGAAGGATTAGAGATTGGGGAATGAGTGATGACTAATAGAGATGTCCTATAGGACCTCAATAGCTCAGGTTAGTAGTTCGACATTGATTGGCTAGAACTAATTAAAATATCAATATCTCTTGATTCAGCACAGGATTGTGCTGGAGCACGAAATAATGTGTTTCTTTTTTGAATTATGTTAGGTATATATGTAGGGAGAGGACGATGGGCTGGCCGGTCCTCATCTCTAGAGGTTTTTGTGCTACTACACAGATTCCCCTCACTGGCTTTCTAAAAAAAATATTTTGTAGTGCAGGTGTGCTTGGTCAGGTTGGCTGGTGCACTTCTAATTGCTTGAAAGGTTCAGGTGCTGGAGCCAGGCGCACGTAGATCGAGCTCAGGGACGACTTGTGTTGGATATACGACTAGTTGATTATACGTTAGTGTATGGTGGCTGACGGAGACGGTCCTACTTATTATTGAGTGTGTTCAGTCGTTGGAAGTTGTTATGGTTGTGCTTAAGAGCTAGTATGTCGTTGAGTATCAAGTAGTGTATGAGATCTTATAGAAACACTCTCAAAATATTGTTCATGGTTTTTTTTGTTCATGTAGTTCTTGTTGATATTAGTGTTCTCCGCTTAGGTATGTGTTTATGGGTATTTGATTCGGCACACATAAATGCCGACACGTGTGAGATGGGACGTAGGCGTGAGGAAGGTCAAAAGCTGGGGGAAGGGGTTGGGTGTTGATATCGGTTTGGAGTACATTGGACAAAAAACTCCTGGTTGTCTGTCAGGGAGTATTAATAAGACCTGTTTATAATCCTAGCAAATAGAATAGCCTGGCGGTGATGGGGGTTGTAAGGATAGGTGTTATTGTCTTGCATAATAAATGTTAGTTTCAGCTTGAGCGAAAATAGATTTTGTTTTTTATGGGTTTTGGCGGTTATGCCAAACCCCTAATCTGTTCACAAACGCTGTCTCAAACTCTGCTGTCAAATCTATACAATGGTTCCTATTTAACCGCACTGCTAAATCCAAAAGAAAGGGGTGCGAACAATGTGAATGGTGTTATTCTATGTATTACATCTAGATCACCCAAATCAACGAGTATTCGTCAATAGGACGATGAGTGTTGGCGCTATTATGATTGGTGTCGCTGTGCCCCGACTGAATCATCTAAGTCGCCCCCCGTGGTTTCAATGCATGCTCATCACATTGAGGGCTTCTGTCTTATTCGTCATACAGAGGGCTGAGGCCCATAGCAGACTCTTCCTCAATGCAGGTCAAGAGGAATGGTTCTCTAGCTCAAGTGGTTGATGGACATCTTATCTTTTTTAATAGGCATTATATGTATTTCTTGGAAAACAAAATCCTTTAATAATTCAAAAACTCAGCATCTTATCCAGTTTGATAAACATACGAGCACCAGTGACATCTGAAAGGGACAAACAATGTTTTGCTCCCCTACAATATATGTAACAAAAGCAATGGCCCAAGTCCATAATAACTCCAGATACTTAACCAGAGAGATCAATGTTGAGAGTATGCTCTGTTAACCTTCCTATTGACTGCTTTTGATCTCAAAGCTAAACAAGGATTGTACGGAAGTGTGATTAAACCTCAACTCGGTGAATCAGCAGGTTACAATGGTTCTTATTTCCATTATGATCACAACCTAGACAACAATGGATTTGTCACAGTGGCATTGATTATTTGTAGTGGTGCGGTAACAACATCTTCACCTTTACCACTTAATATAGACTGTTTAACAAAGTAAAAATACCAGATAATAACATTTACATTAGAAATTTAACACTAGAGTTTCCTTTGTCCAAATTTTTTTTCATTACTTTGTTTTCTATATAATCTTTATTCATATTTTATATATATTTTTTAAAGATTTTACTTATTTATTCATATTTTAATATTTCCTTTATTCATTTGCAATCTTACATTTTATCTAAGCTCGCCTAATTTACAAAACTTTAAAAACTGATCTTAAAGGGGTGTTTCAACCATAGTGTTTGATGGAATTTATTAACGACATCATCATCAACAAAATTGAATTCTTTCCCTGTGGGGGTGACTTCCACACAGTGCACCACCTATTAGTGTAGAGAACCATTTAATGAAGGTCACCATAAAGCGATAAGTGGGCATATACAGTTTCATCAAAATGTATACTAACTCCTTTATATTTTGCTTAGTAGAATATCAATGTGGAGCATGTGGGTCTCCAGTACTTCTTGTTCTATAATTTGGTTAGTCTTAAAGGGGTTGTCTCACTACATCGATTTGTCCTATTTTGTCGGTTTCATTTTTGAATTCAGGGTTTTACTGGCCTGTAGTGATGAGCTGCTGAGGACCCCAGGTCTGTAGCTATAGCAACCAGGGCTGGCAGCCTATCAGCAGAGCCATTTCAATAGCATTATGGGCCCCTGGACAGAGGACTGTAGTGGGCCCTGTCCAAATACATGACATCGCACTAGGTCATGCCTCCAGCACATCCATATTATCACGCCACTTATTTCTGGACACTTGCAGCCTACAAGGCTAATTGGCAGGGCAGGGAGCCTTTGGTTCCCTTCTCCACCATGGTTTTGAACTCTATGCACATCCTAAAAAACACAGGTCTGTAGCTATAGTGATCTGAGGAACTAATGCAGCCCAAGAGGGGATATCTAGGAATAGGTTGGACACTGTTAATGGACACATATTACAAAGTGACTTGTTTTTGCAACATAAGCCATTTTTGTAGTGGGACAACCCCTTTAATGTAAGCCACAAAAAATTATTGTCCACGCTTCTCTATGCCTATAGCTTTTTGGCAGCGCAAATCTTATCAGAGGTTAATGTGTCAGTGTAACTAAGACGTTCAAATCCTTGCTTTATTAATTAAAGTAAAACCTGCAGATGGCATTTAATATCAGAATGGTCCCAGCAGCAGGTTTCAGTCACTTTACCTAAATCAAACTTCTCATAAAGTTGCCATGGAAATCATATCATCTGAATCAAACACATCTGGCGAGTGAGGCTTTTGTCACATATCCGGTAATAAAAATTAAAAAGCCTGTTTTTACAGATGTGTTTTTTTGTACTCGGATGAATGATTTTTATTCACTGCTCTTAACTGAAAAAGTAATTTATTTTGTCGATAAATATTACATAAGATGGATGGCTACCGGATGAGTCGGGATCCACTGGCAGCTTGTGGCCATCTTTCCTGTGGCTTCTAACTCTTTAACTCCATATGAAGCAAGTCTTCAGTGATACATTCAGTGAGACAATCAGGCTGGATTTACATGTTGCATTTTTTAACTGCACCAAAAACTCAAAAATGCCTGAATTTTTACCCAAATCAAAATGTGTTTCAAACTAGAGTGAATTATAAAATCAACTGCATTCAAAAATGTATGCATTTCTTCAATGTGCATTTTCTAGAATAGTTTTTTGATGCAGTTCAAAATGCAACATGTCGCAAGCTTTGCTTGCACAATAGTCAATCTTCTACTACTTATACTCACTGAACTTCTGTCATTTTGGACTGTGCAGATTGATGCTATAGAGGATGCTCATTGGCTGTGCAGATAGATGCTATAGAGGATGCTCATTGGCTGAGCAGATTGATGCCATACAGGATGCTCATTGGCTGTGCAGATTGATGCCATAGAGGATGCTCATTGGCTGAGCAGATGGATGCCATAGAGGATGCTCATTGGCAGAGCAGATGGATGCCATAGAGGATGCTCATTGGCTGAGCAGATGGATGCCATAGAGGATGCTCATTGGCTGAGCATATTGATGCAATAGAGGAAGCTCATTGGCTGAGCAGATTGATGCAATAGAGGAAGCTCATTGGCTATGCAGATTGATGCAATAGAGGAAGCTCATTTGCTGAGCAGATGGATGCCATAGAGCAGTGTTTCGCAACTCCAGTCCTCAAGACCCACCAACAGGTCAAGTTTTCAGGTTTTCCTCACTATTGCACAGGTGATATTATTGTCAGTGCATTCTGTGGGAGATCCTGAAAACGTGACCTGTTGGTGGGTCTTGAGGACTGGAGTTGAGAAACACTGCCATAGAGGATGCTCATTGGCTGTGCAGATTGATGCCATAGAGGATGCTCATTGGCTGAGCAGATTGATGCCATAGAGGATGCTCATTGGCTGAGCAGATTGATGCCATAAAAGATGCTCATTGGCTGTGAAGATTGATGCCACAGAGGATGCTCATTGGCTGAGCAGATTGATGCAATAGACAATGCTCATTGGCTGCCCAAATGTAAATATTACTTTGCTATTATGGACCATAGAGAAGATAATACTTTGGACTACAGGGACAGTTCCTGGACTGGTGGGATGGAGTAAGGCTTACATTGAAAACTTACTTAGGAGCATAGACACATGCATCACAGCTAAAGATGGTGATTTCTACACATACCACTACAAAAAAAAATTGTTGACTAGGTTTGAGATTCGCCAGCAATGAGACTGAATATTTTATTTCCTATTAATTCTCCGATTTGCAATTCAAAGTTTCAACCCTAAACAATCTTCTATTAATTCGACATTGTATTAACAATCCTCTTGTTGACTCTTAAGAATATTACCAGTACGTAAGTTTTCTTAAACTAAATGTTGGACAATCTTTAGAATATTCTAAATTAAATGCATTAAACTTGATTCTAAAGAGCAGGTTTTCTTGTACTAATTTAAACAATACAACTTTTTAAAAAAGGCTTGATTTTCATCAAAGACTAATTAGATGAGAGAATCAGAATAAAAACAGGATATGGAAACTTAAGTACCATAGACAAAATACTCCCGGAAGGGAAGGCTCACAAGAAACCATCAGAGATTCTGTACAGATCATCTGTCAGGTGAAATCTACAAAATTATAAATATCACATTCATTTATAAGTGTTTTGCTTAAAAAAAAGATTCCTTTTAGGGGAAAACAGACCTCAATTCAAAGTGGTAATTATATTTATTATTAACATTAACATTTTATATTCAATCCCTTCCCATTATGTGCAATTAGTGCTACTTCTTTTGCATTACTACACTAGAGCATCTCAAAAAATTTGAATATCACTGAAAAGATAATTGATATCAATAATGTACATTTAATAGAGAAACCAATATATAGTATAGATTCATTACCGTATGGATTACAAGGTTTAATATAATACATTTGTGAGCCCCATAACAAATAAAAGGAACCCCTTTAATTTTCAATGACATTCAAATTTTTGGAGATGCACTAGTAGGTATTTCACAAGAATATGTAGAAAGTTTCACCGTATTCTTCAATAACATGACTTTAAGGTGACCACCTGCTTTGTGTTTAGGCTGTATTTTTGTGGACAACTTTCCTGGACCCCAAAAAATAATAATGCAGCCAATTCACTTTTATATTTCACTTATATGTGGAGCCAGAGTTGTTATTTGAGGGGAATAGGTCACTAATATTTTTTTACGGATTGAAACCAGATATTAATGCATATTCTTTTCTTCTTAGCGGTTTTTATTTTCTGATATTAGCAGCATTTAGAGATCTGCTTTACTGCAGCTCCATGAATATAGAATCCTGTGAAAAGGAGCTTTCTCATTGACTTCTGTGGGAGAGCGTTGTGGGCATGCTCTGTGAGCTAGGAAGAAGTCATTGTGCAGGGAGGAAATGAATGGACTTGTGACTAGATAAAAGCCATATATATTTATTGGCAACTAAGCTTAATATTCTACAACTTCCTGCTCTGCAATTTCTTCATTGTCATCATTACAGTAAAAAGTATAGTACAGATAACAGAGGATACACCATTTGAAATATATATATATATATATATATATACATATATGAAGAAAAGAAAAAGAAAGAAAGAGGGTGGGCGCACAAATGGTAAGTACGTTTGGTATAGAATGTATAGAAGTGAGAGTTTTAATCTACTCACCTATTGGAGTTGCGCTCTTAGTATAGAGGCACAACTCTCATATTAGCATACAGGGCTTTTATTGTAGCCGTAGCCCTTGCATGCACCAGTGGCGTTTTGGGACATAAATGTGCGCCGGTTCCACCATTTTGCTATATATATATATATATATTTGTCACCATCTACAAAAAAAAATATATATATATATATATTTTTTTTTTTGTAGATAGTGACATGGCAAAATATTACCAAAAAGTCTCCTGTTTTTATGCTGAACATTTCCTTTACCAATAGACTGTTCTCTGATTAGATATTCCCTTTAACATGGTTTGATCGGTGTGGGTCCAACTACATAATCACCAAAGGTCACAAGAGCAAGGGCTGCACTGTGCCAGGGAAGCCAAGGAAATAGCGGAAAAGATGTTATCTATACCATAACCAATGTACGCGGTGCAGCGTGTACCAGCTTCCAAACCGGGTAAGGGGGAGTCCAGTCAAATCCGGTTAAAATATTTTTCAAAAAACTTTATTGTAGAACATGAAAAAATGCTTTATCTTCAAAATTCATATCTTAGAACAAGGAGGCATGTAACAATAGTGATGTTAATTCAATGATGACCACGCCATGAACAAAATTTTTAAACCGGATTTCACTGGACTCCCCCTACCCGGTTTGGAAGCTGGTACACGTGGCACCGTGTATGTTGGTTATGGTACAGAAATTTCAAGGTAACGGCTAACCTTATATCGGGTCTCCATTGGTGTTTACCACAAGCACAGGTGAGCTGATACATTTTTACTTGTCTGTTGCTAAGATGTTATCTATGTTATAGTTTAGAAGACCACTTCAACCAGACCCAGCAGAAGACCAAGCATCCCCATCCAACCTAAAGGGTTTCAACTAAACATTTGTGGTCTTTCAGTAGTTATAAGAACTGTTGTAGATCTCCATATATCTCCTTGGATGGGCTGATAATCCAATGTATTCTGTAGATCAAGGCTGAATTTATTCATAACACCATCTCTATAAAAGAGATCATTGTTATGCATTTTACAATGTCCTTTGATCAACAAGAACACAGTCTATATTCCTTATTAACAGATTACATAGGTAATTCTAAAAGCAAAAAAGGCAAATAAACAAGTTTCCCTTCATTTTATCAGCTTAACAAATGGCAGTGACAGAATAAACAGATAATGACTTTCCTTGCAGTCTCGAGGGCTGATAAATCATCGTAGGGATAAAAAATGAAAGGCAAACTACTTTACAGAGAATATTAAGATATGACTGGGACATGGAACACAGTATATAGGAAAAGTAACTAAAATCCCTTATGCCGCTGAGCAATAGAACAATCTGAATCCAAAAACATTCCAATTAATTTTATGGCATTGTCCCAAAATATCTAAAATGATATAAGCATCCATGCATTAAGCTGATAAATTGTTTGGGTAGAACAAATATACAGCGCAATAAGCTAAAATTTTCAAGTGATGCTGGCATATTGCTGGTTATTAATATTTTAGTAAGGATTTCAATAAAGTACGTTTCAAGAGTTCAAGAGAGATTATATTGAGAACGCTTCTTATACAGCACAGCCTCAGGGAACCAAGGCTATTAATGGCTCTATACTATCAAGAGCAACAAATAAAAAGTATCTGCATAGTTTAGTTTTATGCCTTTGTTACACACTGTACATAGTATAGTGACTTAAGGGGGTATTCCCACCACACTCATTGGCTTTAAACATGGAGGGAAAAGGTTAATAAATACTATTACCCAAGTAGGTTGTTTTTTTCCCGATTTTGCTTCCTTTCAGAGTTAGAGCAGATCTCATCTCCTGCTTGTTTACACAAGCTTCCCTAGTTACCAGCCACCTCTTTATTCTCTTACAGGTCAGAATCATCACTCACTCACTTCTGTTTCCCTTCTCCTGAAAGGCAGCTTTGCGTTTTGTAGCCTTGTTCAATACAGTTCATAAACCACTTGAACTAACCCACAGAAGTGTGAATCTGAAGTTTTATAACAGCCCACAGCCTGAACAGGAAGCGGGAGCCTGAAGCTGTAGAACTACCCGTAACCTTAACAGGAAGTGGGTGCCTGAGCCTGTAGAGCCATCCGTAGCCTGAACAAGAAGTGTGAATCTGAAGTTGTATAACAGCCCACAGCCTGAACAGGAAGCGGGAGCCTGAAGCTGTAGAACCACCCGTAACCTTAACAGAAAGTGGGAGCCTGAAGCTGTAGAACCACCCGTAACCTGAACAGGAAGCAGGAGCCCAAAGCTGTAGAACCACACGTAACCTGAACAGGAAGTGGGAGCCTGAACCTGTAGAGCCCTCCATAGCTGGAACAGGAAGAGGGAACCTGAAGCTGTAGAACCAATCACAGCTTGAACAGGAAGTGTGAACCTGAAGTTGTATAACTGCCCACAGCCTGAACAAGAAGCAGGAGCCTGAAGCTGTAGAATCACCTGTAACCTGTACAGGACGTGGGAGCCTGAGCCTGTAGAGCCCTCCATAGCTGGAACAGGAAGAGGGAACCTGAAGCTGTAGAACCAATCCCAGCCTGAACAGATAGTATGAACCTGAAGTTGTATAACCGCCCACAGCCTGAACAGGAAGTATGAACCTGAAGTTTTATAATCGCCCACAGCCTGAACAGGAATCGGGAGCCTGAAGCTGTAGAAACATCAACAGCCTGAACTGAAAGTGAGAGCCTAAAGCTGTAGAACCACCCATAAATGATTAGAAGTGAAGGACTCCTAACAGTGATGTCAGGCAAAACACATAATGGTTGCAGCGGTGACATTGCAACTGCCAGCACCAGGAATAAAACAGAAGACCTGAGGAGATGGCGGACAACGGCAGCCTTGAAATGGTGCTGAGCATAGAGGTGAGTCTGTTTTTTTTTCCATTTCCTAACTGCAGCACCCTCATAAATTAATGAAAAAGTAAATGGACAAGCTATAGTCCATTGATATATAGGAATATGGCTTTCAAACATTTGATTGCTTCTGTGTGAAAAACTATGTTTCTGTTGCCTTATTAGCATCTAGGTGGCTTTTTGGTGTGAAGAAGCATGACTTCTAATTCCGTGGTTGTATAGCATTATCACTAATTAAATATACTTCTTGACCTCTAGTGGGCATGATTGTTTGCACACCTTTCTGCATTGTATAAAAGATTCAAAAGGTAAACAAAGATGGTAGTTTTTTTAAAACGGGAAACATGGTGGTGATGTTAACCAATTGGCCCACTCGAAATCTTGCTGTGGGGTGCCGCTTGGCGTGAGAAAGAGTGCACACCATTTCTCATTAATTTAGACTCTGCCAAGGCGATCGGTTAAACTGCAGGGAACGGAGCCAGCTCCATTCCCTGCTGTTAACATCAAGTGTCAGCTGCAAGTTATCAGCTGCAGTCCTGCTACATCGTCCATTACTGGCATTGTAATGCAGTTTACAACAAATATTGTTAAGTGGTTAATTACTATACTACTATATCGGTATAGTGTTATAATATTTTTTATGCTACAAAAAACAGGATATTATTTGTAATGAGCTATTAACAGCCATTCAGGATTTATAGTGGGAAGTTGATTTATAAGATATAGAGTACCTTCTATAGTAGTATGAGTGACTGAGAGGTTTTATATATCATACCCTCATAGATCCAGATCCCACCAGGACAGTATAAAACTGGGGTGCCTATGGTCCATCAGTGGAGTTCATTCTTTAGGCCCACCAGTGGAGTTCATACTTGGGACAACATAGTGGAATCATTCTTGGGGCCCACTACTGGAGTAAATTTTTTGGGCCCATCCTACAGCTATTGTACATGATTGCACTTTTTCTTCTTGCTTTCTCTGCTTTTCTTCCTGAAAGGCAACCCCACACCTGCCATGCCCAACAATGGTTTCCTCTGCTCCGTTGTGGACCAGCCCTAGCATGAATAGGAGGAAACTGCGGAAGATGACAATGTAAGCTTTGGGGTATGTTCACACGGGGTAATTTCGGCGCGCATTTCGCCGCGTATTTGCGCTCTTATACGGGCTGTGCGCCGATATTACGGTAATCCATAGTTCTCATAGAGAACTATGGATTATGCCTCCTCTCCCCGCTCATAAAATTCAATCGTATTTCACATGTGGGGAGATAAGTGACATGCCAATTACTTGCGGTGAATATGCGCCGTGAGTAATGTATGTCAATGGGGTTGGCGGGCTGCCACCCCTCCCCCCGAGCCATGGGAGTATGTGCGTATTAGCACGACTCCAAAAGCACCCGGCGTAGTTGCGGCTGTACTGTATTCACCGCAATTACGCCGTGTGAACAAAGCCTTATAGAAACTGATTAAATAGGAACTGTTAAGACTCCACTGCAAGAGGATATGTTCATGGTCATTATGTAGTTACCATACAATAGCATAAAGACTAATTTCAGAACTATTTGTTGGCTTACAATTATATTGCCATCTCTGCTATATGATTAATCTGTTCAAGCTCTATCACTTAGAAAAATGGAGGCAACAAGGTGATTTGAAAATCCTAATAAAGCGCTGGACTGCTTCTGTTCTATGCTATTCTGTGGTATTTCCACACAATCAAATCACAGCAGATGCTTTGAAGATTTTAAAATTATGATCGGAATATTAAAATTTCATTTCTGCAAGGCTTCTTCTCACGGTGAACATGGAAAGGTCAAGTCATACAAATTCCTACCTGTAGTAATACAACTGAAAATGCTGAAATCTCTCCTCTGAGACATGATAAATATGGCTTTTAGTGCTACAACTACCGGCAAATAGAGAGTTTTGTTTTCATTATTTCAGCATTGCCGTTTACCATCAAAGTTTATCCGCGCAAAGGCAACAAAATCTAAGAAGTGAATATCATCATAACGGAGTAACAGGGTACAATACCTATGTCAATCCCGGACGAAAGAAATACAGCAGCGTGTACTAGTCAGCAATGGAAGCCTTTCTAGAAAATAGAGCCATTTTCTTGGTTACGGCCATGAGTCATTCAATTTACACCAAAGCATCACTTCAACCATAACTTCTTAGAAGCTGTATTGAATGTCTTTATTGAAGTTTATAAATTGAACGCTCTAAATAACTACTAATGTTCTACCTTAGCTTGTCCTGCTCGACAACATGTTGCCATAGAAAGAAGAGCAGATTGATATATAAAGATTTAGTAGAAATTGTATTTCATCTATTTAAATCCCCGATAATTCTGGGTTAAGGAGTCCAGTGGGCAGTCTTATCAGTGATTGACAGGTGTCTCTGTATGCTCACTGATACAAAGAAGGATTTAGTCAACAGGCTACAATTCATCAGTGTACTATATTCTTAACCCCTTAAACCACCTGGTGGGGTTAAGGAGTTGTGCAGGGGGATCGCAGCGTGACCCCGCCATACAGCCGCCGGGTGTTAGCGACTAATTGCAGCCAACACCCAGCGGTAAAATCGTGGGGGACGGCGCCGCCCTCCCTGTTTAGCCCTTTAGACACCCTGGTAAAGATGGCCGTGGCGCCTAAATGAATGAAAAACGGTGCAGCGCACCGTTCTTCACTCTGATCGAAGTCCCCACAGCGAAAATGCGAGGATCCAATGCCTGGACATGGCAGTGGGAAGCCTTCTGAAGGCTTCCATCGCTGCCATGTTCTCGTTTGCCCCACTTCCGGCCCCCAGCAGAAAGTGGAGAAAATGCCATCTTGGTGCAGCCTAATGCATTGTCTATGCAATGCGTTAGGCTGTATTAACAATCGTGCCCCCTAGTGGTGCAGCGCCCTAGGGGGACTCAATGTTACAATAAAAAAAAAGTTTTAAAGTATAAAAAAATAAAGTATTAAATGTTTAAATCCCCCCTTTTTGCCATTTGACAAAGAAAAAATAAAATAATAAAAAGTTACACATATTTGGTATCGCTGTGTCCAAAAAAGTCCAATCTATTAAAATATAAAATCATTTATCCCATACGCTGAACACCGGAGAAGAAAAATAATTCCAAACGCCAAAATTATGTTTTTTTGGTCATTTCATGTCCTATAAAAACTGGAATAAAAGTGATTAAAAAAGTTGCGTGCATTCCAAACTGCTACCAAAAAAAATACACTTCAGCCTCCAAAAAATGCCGCCTCACTGACGTCTGTAGGTGTTAGTACAAAAAAGTTATTGGTCACACAAAACGGCACCGCAGCACAAATTTCAAATATAGAAAATGTTTGGAATTTTTTTACGCCACCAAAATATAACAGAAACTCTACATATTTAGTATTGCCGGATGCGTATCAATCTGTAGAATACAGATAACACATCATTTTTACCGAAGATTGAATGCCACAAAAACAAAACTCCCGCAAACTTGGCTCAAGTACATTTTTTTTTCACATGTTCCCCCACTTAGAATTTTTTTTTTGCAGTTTTACAGTATATTCTATGGTAATATGAACACCACCACTGGAAACATCTTATCCCGCAAAATAAAAGCCCTCATATGTCTACGTAGGTGGAAAAATAAAAACGTTATGGCTTTTGGAAGGCAAGGAGAAGAAAAATGAAGAGTATTATTTATTTTTTCCTTTGGCGGTGTTAAAGGGTTAAGAGAAAAAAAAATATACAGAAAAATCTTTGATATCATTTAAAACAAAGATAATTTGTACCATGAGGACAGCACGGTCACTCAATTGTTTAAATTAGCCTCAGTAATTGAACTAAACTCTGATTTTACAAAGGGATAGCATAGCAGGAATATATTGAGATTTTGGCTTCTCGTTTTGCAAAAGGATTAACGGAACAATTATGCACATCTTGAGGGGTAAAGCCTGTGGTTCGCAACGCGCCATATGTGACCTGTAACTTAGTTTATTGTTTAATTAGTGGAAACGTTGTCTCTATAAAACACATAAAAAATAAGCTAAGAAGAAAGGTTCATGCACACTTTTTTCTTTAATCCTAAATCTCTGTTTAAGACACTTAAACTACAACTAGGCTAATGATTTCGCAATTATTCAGTAAAAAACGGCTTTTTAAAATAGGTATTATTTTATTCAAAAACCTCTTTCTATAGCTCACAGAGCCAGTAGCAATGAAATATACTCATGCACAGTCCATGCCCATTAACGCCTTACCGACATATGGGTACATGCTAGTGCTGGTAAGGGGCAAAGGGGCGCGGCTATCCCGCTATATAGCCGCCGGGTGTTAACTGGTAATTGCAGCTAGCACTCAGCGAATGATGCCAGCGCCATCCCGTGTTGTTTAACTCCTTAGAGTCCGAGGCAAATAAGGCCGTGGAATCTAAATTAATGAGAAACGGTGCCGTGCACCATTCCTCACTTTGATCCGGGCACCCACAATAAAATCGCAGGCTCCCGATCAGTTAATATGGCAACTGGAAGCCTTGTGAAAGCTTCTATCAACGCCATGTTTTCTGTTTTACTACTTCCTGCCCCAGGCAGAAAGTAGTAAGACTGCCATCTTTGTACACCCTAATGCATTGTACTACAATGCACTAGGTTGTATAAGTAATCACACCCCCTAGTGGTTTAGTACCCTGGATGGACTCAAAGTTAAAGTGAGAAAAAAATATTTTGAGGTGTAAATATATATATTAAAAGTTCAAATTACCCCCCTTTTGCCATTTAAAAAAAAAAAAAAAGGTTTGAACATATTTGTTTTCACCACATCCGAAAAAGTGTGATATATTAAAATATTACATAATTTATCCCTTACGCTAAACACCGTAGAAGAAAAAAAAATCTAAATGGCAAAATTGTGGGTTTTGTGGTCCTACCATGTCCCCTAAAGCTTAAAAAAAATTTAATAAAAATAATAAAAAGTACACTTCAACCGGCCAAAAATTCACCACTCAAGACCATAGGAACCGTACCAAAAAGGTATTGGAAACAGAAAATGGCGCCGCCATGCAAATTTGAAAAATAGAAAGTGTTTTGATTTTTTTACAGTACCAAAACATAATGCAATCCCTACATGTTTGGTATTGCCAGATTCGTATCAACTTGTAGAATACAGATAACACGTCATTTGTACCAAATATTGAACACCATAAAAGCAAAACATCCACAAACATGGTACAAGTACTTTTTTTTTCACATTTAGCCCCACTTAGAATTTTTTTGCGTTTTCCCAGTACATTCTATGGTATAATGAATGACACCTTTAGAAACTACATCCTGTGCCGCAAAAGAAAAGCTCTCATAGGTCTATGTAGATGAGAGAAAAATGATAGGGGAAAAAAAGTAGGCCTCGGCATAAGAGGTTAAATGGGTTGTCTCACTACAAGAATTGCTGCTTTTTATGTTAAAGATCTTGCAAAAGCAAGTCACTTTGCAATATATGTCCATTAACAGTGTCCTACCTATCCCTAGATATCCCCAGATCTGTTTGATCTATCTTGATAGGCTGCCAGCACTGGTTGCTATAGCTACAGACCTGTTATATCTCTCATGATAGGCTGCCAGCACTGGTTGCTATTGCTACAGACCTGTTCACTCTCTCATGATAGGCTGCCAGCATTGGTTGCTATAGCTACAGACCAGGCTTCTACTGCAGTCTAGTAGAAGTCAATAAACACGCCCCCGAATTCAAAATGAAACCAAGAAAACAGGACTTAGGTGAGATTAATTGATGTAGTGAGACAACCCCTTTAAGGTTAAGTGACTAAGCCTAATAGTTCAGCTCAAAATATATCACAAAACTAGTAGAGTCAGTCATTCGGTCCAATGAAACCAAGAAAACAGAACTGAGGTAAGATTAATTAATGTAGTGAGACAACCACTTTAAGGTTAAACGACTAAGCCTAATAGTTCAGCTCAAAATATATCACAGAACTAGTAGAGTCGGTCATTCCATCCAAACGCCCAATGCCATGTGTCTGCCAGTGTTAAGGTGAGTCTAGATTTTAATACAGAATTAGCTTCATTATACAGTAAAATAAATGGTTTGTACAGGTCCTTCTGTCAATCTATGAAAGATTCGTCTCATGAAGGGTCATCTGGCTACAGGCACATACTATATCTAATTAATTCAATATCATCTATCCATCTTACCTATCCATTTCCCAAAAAGTTGTAACACTTCTCCAAGTAAGAAGAAAAACCACTTGATTGACGGATGTCACCATAATGTTTTCGCTCAACAACAGAGCCTCTAACGTCATCTAACATTCATCTATCCATCTACCCATTCATCCATGTATCATTCATCCATCCATTATCTATCCATCCTCTGTCTATTCATCCATTATCTACTCATCCATCATCAATAAATCCTATCTACCTACCTATCTATCTAAGTGCATGTACGCGGTGTAGAAAGATCAAGTGCAAGCTCTTATCTAACAAAAGCCTCCAATTGAATATCATTCAAACTTCTGAAAATTATTCTCATCTGCCTTGATATTACAGCATGCCACTTAATTAATACAGAGAATGAACCTGCAACCTGGGCTCCGCAAAGTACTTCACATCTGAAAATAGCATGTTTCATGGCCAGAAGCTAGAAAACGTTCCGCACTTAGACATTTGACCTTATATAAAAACGGTACTGTGCTTTAATTTACTTTATGATATAAAGCATTAATTGCCAAGAGTAAAGTAATTGATCATTTATACAAGTATACCGACGATGATGTGCAGGATTTTAAAGATTATTTCTGAAGACTGAAAATTAAGTAATAATGAATTCCCAGCTGATTTATTTATCATATAATCTTATATTTAAAACTACACTTGTTTTCAGCTTGAGGACCAAGAGTTCAAGGTTTCTAGTACTCTAAGGCCTCGTTCACACGGCTTATTTGTCCGCGGATTGGCGCCGTACTCCACGCCGGATTTGTGCTGCAGTATGGCGCCAATCCGTCGGAGTAATTACGGTAATCCACTGCTCTCATAGAGAACAGTGGATTCCGTCGCTCCTCCCCGCTCGGCGAATCCGCCGCTGGGGGGAGAAAGTGACATGCAGATTATTTACGGCGCGTACGCGCCGCAGATAATGAAAGTCTATGGGGCCGGGGAGCGGCGCCCCCGCCGCGCTCCGGCCCCGCCCCTTATTCACACCGGATTTGCGAGCGCAATCCGGCTCACAAATCCGCCGTGAATAAGCCGTGTGAACACGGCCTAAAGGGTAAGGATATGTTTACACGGCATAATTGCAGGGCGTAATTACGCAATTACGCCGGGAGCTCGCGCTGACTCCCGCAGGGCGGGGGTGGGGGTTGCGGCAGCTTACCGGCCCCATAGGCATTCATTACTAGCGGCGCGTATTCGCTGCTAGCAATTGACATGTCACTTATCTCCCTCCGCAGCGTATTGTCTGATCGGGGAGAGGAGGCGTAATCCATAGTTCTCTATGAGAACTGTGGATTACCGTAATGACTGGGACGTATCTCACCCCATATTTAGCGCAGTACAGCGTGAAACACGGGCCGAAATACGTCCCAGTTTAAGCCATATGAACATAGCCTAAGTGTGGTGCAAAGAAAATAAACCAATAGGGACATATTTTTAATTCTGTTTGATTACTCTCTTTATAATTATGAGTCCTATCTGTTTTAGGTTCACCCTCAATTCATTATAGGTTGCCCTGCACAAAAAGAAGTGGGCATTTAGCATGTGCAGATCTAGTGGGTCATTTTGGCAGCTGATGAGGAAAAGTGGGAGAAGGATGATTAGAAGTCAGACAATCCGTCACAAGGACCCCTATGTAGTTGAGCACAAGTAATATTGCCAAAATAAACAGAATACATCAAACAAATCTTAGCCATAATCCATATTTGTCATAAAATGGGATTATGGCCAAGGAACTCAGCCATGCCTCCAATATAAAATATAGGCATTGCAGTCTCCTTGTCAAATATTAAGACCGCCAAGTTCCCAAGTATACATTTTCCAACCTAGGTATAGCAAATATGAGTATGTCAAATTCATATCTTTGGAAAATATTCTCATCTGTTTTTCTCTAAAGCAGAAAATTATTGCATTTGATTTAAGAGGCATGGCTGGGTCACTTGGACAAGTTTGTGTTTTGCCATTCCAGGGCTGCCATCAGTCATCTATTAACCATTACAGGGCCCCATACAGCCAAATCAAATGAGGCCTCCACCCATTACTATTTCTATTTTTTAACATATCAGTGGCCTGCTTTTTGATTATGGCCTGACAGGAGTACTGCCTGAACTACCTATTTTGTGAAAAATAAAATACTCCATTATTTGTATAATACCAGAATTGGTGTGCCGTGGTTTTCTACTACTATTTGAAATGCCATATTGGCAGCACTGTGTCATTCTATATATTACAAAATCACTGTTGACTCAATGCATGTGCTATCTTAAATTATATTTTGTTTGAGATTTGCATGAAAGAGTGATAAAATTCAGAACAAATAACCATTTAAATATGGGGTTCATAATTATTAGACATGAAGGCTTGGCTACTTATTAGAACAAGAGATTCTAATAAAAAAAAAAAATAAGTGGAAAGGAGAGAAATGAGAGAGGTGGCTGCAGGCAAATTAAAAAAGTTGACCATCTAAGCACCAGACAGTATTTACTAAATTTGAACAGTTGACCATCTAGTAGCAAAAAAGCAATAGGTTCTGGAGGTTTTATTGGAAGCCAACAAAGCATTTGAGCACATTAAATAAAGATTCATCTTGTCTGTACTAGATCTATTAGGATTTAAAGGTCAAATACTGAGTGCCATCAAAGCTCTTTACTACTGCTCCTCAGTATTTGTAAATGAAGCGATATTAGATCCATTTATTATCACAAATGGGTCTTGTCGGGAATGTCCATCATCACCACTGCTAATTTTCATATTATTAATCTATGTCCCGTATGTTGAGACAAAATCCTTCTCTTAAGGGAATTCATAGGCAATTGACAACATCATTAATTTCTTGCAGACAAGGTGATTTTATGTTACAGACCCTACAAACTCAATGAAATCTGCTTAACAAATAATGTATTCAATAATTTTGGACACGTATTATTACAAGATCAACTAAAGTGATTTTCAATTCAAGGAAAGGAGAGATACTGATAGGTAAAATCTAAGGTTGAAAGCTAAATTCTACCTTCCATAGCAACCTGACAATTTATCTTAGCTAATTATCCATATTTCTCTTTAAGTAAAGGGGAAAAGTTAATTTTATTGCGATTCTGTAAACAATTCATACAAATTTGACTCTATATTCCAAATTTTATGGATTGACTTCTCTAAAACAAATTATACACTTTGAAACCCCTTGATTTGGAAATCAGATAACCTCTGCTTGGCCTATGTGTTACTTTTAAAAGACAAAACTTAGGGCCACATGCATGAAATGGTTTTGGTCTAAAATTCACTTTTTTGGCCATAAGGGGAAAAAATTTAGTTTTAGACCAAAACCATTTCATACATGTGGCCCTTAGTGTTCATAGAGCCAAGCCCTGACTCCATCCAGAGATGCCAGCAATAAATACTTGAGAAGTTTTTTCTGGAGTAAAAGTCCCCAGCAAAAACCTTTTTATTCAAACATTAATCTTCTCAAAAAAAAGATAACTCACATAAAATGTATTAAAGCGGTTTTGCCACTTCACAAAACCCCTTTAAGACATTTTAGCTTATAGCTCGCTATGAGTTGGCCCCAGTGGACGGTAAGATAGCCGTGCCTCTTCAATTTTATTTCTATGAAAATTCCAAGTATAATCAAAGTAAGTGTTCTCGGGTATATTCAAAACTCCTAAAGAAATGGGGGAGAACTGTGCAAGCCTGGCCATCTCTAAATTCTCTGAGGCAAGCTCATAGTTAGCAATAAGCTAAGCTCAGAAGGGCACCTGGAATGATGTCCCATGATGATATGGTGCGTTTATACTTGCTAAATCTCTATGCCCAATAGAAGTTTGATAACCAATCAGAAACTTGAAGTCCTGTTCAAGAACCCTGAAGTAGGAGGGAAGCCTGGAAGCAGCAGGAACATCATGATGAGGTAACCAGGCAATAGTCCAAACATGGAAAATTGCCTGCCTACTGGCATGGTGTGATCGACATTAGGTGACTGGACCATTTGACCTCAGCCTTAATGTAATGTTTGTCTTGTGTTTGGGGGACAATCTAAAGATTAAATACTTGCCATTGACTTCCACAGATAAAGATAACTGGACCAGGCTTATACTAGCCCACAGTGGAGTATGGGAATCTGGTCAACATGGGACTACTTTTCAGAGAGAAAATTAGTAAGCAAGAGTCACATACAGTATGTGCAGTCAGCCATAGGGTTTGTGCCAAGAATTAACTATACTGATGGGCACAAATGTCAACTCCTCTGGTGGGGCTAAAGAATAAACTACATTGGAGGGAACAAAGAGTCAGCTCCACTGGTGAATCCCAATGATAAATTCTACTGATGGGCTCCAGGTTCCCTATCTTGACACTGGACTTAATCAAAAATTTTTTGGCTGTGAAATCTTACCAATTGGAAATTCCTTACATATTGCATATTGTGACCAGCCTAAAATTTCTTTTTTTTTTACATGGTCAGCAATATAAATACTTAAAGGGGTTTTGCCACGACCTCTCTTCTGGTGCTTACCATTCCCGTTGCTATGCTCCTGGCTAGAAGAGGGGCGATTTCAAGCCGGAAACCCTGTTTCAAGCCCCACCCCTTTGTGAGGTCATCACACCACCCACTGTGCGCGCCCCCGAGGCTGAATATTCAGTGTTCAGCCAGCCTCAGCAGGAGGAAGATCTCTGTGCTCTAGCTCAGCACAAATAGCAATTGCTTGGCTAGAACACAGAGAAGTGACAACACACAGGAGCTATGAGAAGACTGAGGGAGAGCTGTGAGCAGACAGGGACACATGACAGCAGGGAGGAGAGCTGTAGATAAGGGGCTATGATCAGATCGCAGGACGCAGGTGACAGTGGGGGAGAACTGTATACAGGGCTACGATCCCAGGAGACAGTGACAGCGGGGGGGGGAGCTGTAGATAAGGGGCTATGATGGTTAGCAGGATGCAGGAGACAGTGGGAGAGAACTGCATACAGGGCTACGATCCCAGGAGACAGCTGACAGCGGAGGGGGAGGTGTAGATAAGGGGCTATGATCGTATCGCAGGACGCAGGAGACAGTGGGGGAGAACTACATACAGGGCTACGATCCCAGGAGACAGTTGACAGCGGGGGGGGGGGGGGGGAGTGTAGATAAGGGGCTATGATCGAATAGCAGGATGAAGGAGACAGTAGGGGAGAACTACATACAGGGCTACGATCCCAGGAGACAGTTGACAGCGGGGGAGAGCTGTGTGCATACAGGGCTACGATCGGATCGCAGGAGACAGCTGATAGCGGGGGAGAAGCGATATAACACAGGGTGAGAACGGTGCACAGTGGAGATGAGAACTTGGGGGAGAAATGACAGTACTGGGAGCAATATTACAGAAGAATGTGATGGTCGGGCAGGGAGGGAGCACGCATGTGCGGCAATGCGCGTTCCCGAGCCCAGCCATCACAGAGAGAAGGTTCAACTGAGCAAGCGCGGCCAGGCAGGAGAACAGAATGTGCTGGTCGGAGCCCCTAACAACGAGCAGTACACAACTGAAAGAGAAAGGAGAGGGCCATTCTAATATGGTACATCATTTTTAATTAGTTCTAATTACAAACTTGCTTTAATTTGCATTTGGGATGTTCCCACGTCAATTTAATATTGTGGCAAAACCCCTTTAATGTTATCATCAAAGCAGAAGAATTACTCTAAGTTGAATCCTTCATTGCAAGATTAATTATTGCTCAAGTTCCCTTCCTTTCCATTGTGTACCTCATACCCATCTATATGGAGACAAAGGATCCATTGTGGTAACAAATACCACTGAAACGAAGAATGATACTTCGGACAGGTTTTTCATCTCCAGTCATTTCCCATTGAACCTCTGATACAGATGAGATCCATTTTTCCAGCAATAAATGGTTATGTCACTTACAGGTTTATATTTTATGGTTATCGAGTCACACCTAAATGAGCAGCGCAATAAAATGTTAACTGCTCTCATACTTCAGTCATTCAAATAGAAAGGTAATGTGGCTTCATTTTGTAAGTGCTTGAAATTAAATGCATGTTATGGAGATGAAACCTAAATCTGAATTTATGGACGTTGCGCTCATTATGTTATATACATTATAGTCACGAAGTAGCAAATGTAAACTTGACAGAACGCAAAGAAAGTGATCTTAACTCCTTCATTGCTTTTCAATGGCTTTTGTTGGAATTTATCAGAAAACATGCTGCTGTAAGATATTACTGTCACATTAAACTTTCGCCCTTCATGTATGTACGGTTGTTGGCTCAAAGTCTGAAAAATTTAACAAATAATTCTGTGAAAAGATTTCAAGTGATAAATAGAATAAACGTAATAATTTACCTGAATATGGTCATAGAAAGTTTAATTTAGACCATTAAATGATTTTGGATGTATGGAAAAAAAATTCTAATATGTACATTATACAGATAAAGTACAAAAAATGTAGTCTGTGTGAATTATCAGTTATTTGTAGCAACAAGTAATGTGTTATTTTGTTCCGATGTACATCGGAATATCTAGAATTGTACCATTTTTCTTGTCTCTATCAGTGTTTTGGTATTTGCTGATTTTGTATTGTTTAGATGGTATTATACCTGATAGATTTAGACTGGATAGTATCTCCCCTTTTTGTATCTGGGTAATACTTTTTGAGCAGGGGATAATAGGGGCTTTGTAGAAAGGGAGTAGGCTCCTGGTGGGGGCCCCCTTGTTGGGGCGGCTTCCCTGCTTTTTTTGGATAGGTTAGGTTTAGTGTATAGTTTTTTTTCTACGGATGTACAGGGATAGTGTAGGTTCTTTAATTTTGTATCTATTAAAGGTTATGTATTAATAATAATTGATATTATTAAGAAGTTCAGTGATTTTGGTGAGGAGTCATTGTTTTGTTAGACTTTTAAATCACTAATAAGTCCGCAACTAGGGGTTGACCCAACCCTTTGATCTATTGGGTGCTGTTTTTTATAAATGTGCAGTATGTATTAAATACAGTGATCGTATGACTAATGAGATGAATATTGTGTGTATTATATACACACACCATCATCTATCTACATAAGCAAATTCTTTGTCAGTTTGTAACCAAAATACTGCCATCATGTGGTTGGATGACCTCTGGGCACACTAAGGCATTTATATGTATGGGCCAGTAGAGGGGGACTTGACAGCAAATTGTTTATACTGTAGAGTCTTTACTCTGGGGACCTTTGCGAACTGTTTACTTTAGAAATATTAATAGGCATTGATTCACAAAAGAGTTCAGTTTCATAAATGGGGAATATTATGTGGGTAGCTCAGATACAGATTTTTTTACTGGGACCAATGCTTTAGAGGGTTTCCGCTACAAATTTTGCACTAAGGTCAGTGCCTCGGGGGCTCCAATACAGATTTTGGACTAGGGCCACTGCCTCTGGGGGCTCTGATACAGATTTTGCACTGGGGCCAGATCTTCTGGGGGCTCCGTTACAGATTTTGGACTAGGGTCAGTTCCTCAGGGGCTCTGATACAGATTTTGGACTAGAGCCCATGCCTCTGGGGGCTCGGATACAGATTTTAGACTAGAGCCACTGCCTCTGGGGGCTCGGATACAGATTTTAGACTAGGGCCACTGCCTCTGGGGGCTCTGATACAGATTTTAGACTAGGGCCACTGCTTCTGGGGGCTCGGATACAGTTTTATACTTAGTAGCCACTGATTCTGGGGGCTCGGATACAGATTTTAGACTAGAGCCACTGCCTCTGGGGCTCTGATACAGATTTTAGACTAGGGCCACTGCCTCTGGGGGCTCTGATACAGATTTTAGACTAGGGCCACTGCCTCTGGGGGCTCTGATATAGATTTTGGACGAGGTTAAGTGCCTCAGGGGCTCTGATACAGATTTTGGACTAGAGACACTGCCTCTGGGGGCTCCGATACAGATTTTAAACTAGGGCCACTGCCTCTGGGGGCTCCGATAGATATTTTGGACTATGGTCAGTGCCTCAGGGGCTCTGATACAGATTCTAGACTAGGGTCACTGCCTCTGGGTGCTCTGATACAGATTTTGGATTAAGGTCAGTGCCTCTGGGGGCTCTGATACAAATTTTGAACTCTGGGCAGTACATCTGGGGGCATCTCTAGAAGTCTTGATACCATGTATACTCTAGCGCGACAGTATCACTGAATGAAACCTAGAGCAGAAATATATGGGCTTACCTGAGTTATTTTCTGGGATCCCAAGAACCTTAACTTTCAAGTTTTATAATGCACTCTTCTATATTTTCAATTAAATGTATATTCCGAACATATTAGGCTGCTGAATTGGCTTCTGTCAAAATAGAAATTCTCTATAAGAAGGCAATGTTGTTTTGCAGCATACGCCCGGCACTGGCTGCATAATCTCTGGTCATCATTTCTCATTTTTTAAGCAGTCAGTAACAGCAGATGATGTAAAAAGTTACACGTCTCGAAGGATTCACATTGCTTTCAGACAGCACTCCTGTACCTGGAGCTCAGGCGCAGCAGTGGTGTAAAGCTTGTACGCAAGTCAGCCCTGTAGGATATCTAATTTTTCAGTCTCCAGAGTCTCGCCTCTCCAATCATAGATAGATTGCTTTCTGACAGAAAAACAGTGTTACTTGTGCTTGGATTCCAAATGTGAGGCTGCTTTATCACTGTGTTATTGAAGTCATATCGCCTAGCACGCTATCAGCCAAGGTCTATTCTAAGAAACTGTTTTTTACCAGTTAAGCTGTTTGTTCTATTTAATAGCAGCTACTGCATGCAATATCACAAGACAGGGTGAAAAAAGAGGAGAAAGAGAATTGTACTACAGACGGATTATCCATTGCCAAACCCAATTATAATCAGAGAGCAAAAATAAAACCTTATTATTACAAAAAAAAAATGGAGACAATGGAACGAAAAGTAAAAACACGAAGTAATGGAAATCTGCAATAAGACTGAAATCAGGAGGAGAGCGAATATATATTGTCTGTTAGGTAGAGCCGTCATAACAGCATTATGGGCCCCCGGGCATAACATACACATGATATCACACTAGGCCATGCCTGTTGCCACCCCCAAGAACATTCATTTCATCACACCATTTACTGTATGTCTGGAGACTCGCAGCCTGCAGCCTACAAGACTAATTGGCAGGGCAGGGAGCTTTTGGCTCCCTTCTACACCATGGTTTTTAACTGTTTGCACATCCTAAAAACACACAACAATTAAATAAGCAAAGCCAACCAAGAAATCCAGGGTATGTTTCTTGTATTCCTCGGACATACATAGACCGCCTGGGGCCCCAGGGCAACTGCCTAGTGTGGCCTTTCTGTTAGAGCATGTTTTTTTGTATTCCTCGGACATACATATACCACCTGGGGCTCCCATACTTGTGGGGCCCTCGGGCAACTGCCTAGTGTGGCCAATGGAAAAGATGGCCGGGCTGTAAGGGTATGTTCACACAGCATGTTGGATGCGTTTTTAGATGGGTGTTTGGATCCATCTATTGGACCTAAGGCCCGTGGGGGAAGGGGCGGAGGAGCATGGTTTTGGTTTCGGATCAGTCATCTATTTTGGGGGGACAAGCGGACCCAAAACACGTTTAACAATGGCAGTGTCATTATATTGCTTTCGTTTTAAAAAGGGAAACCTGTCAATAGGTTGTGCCCCCATTGTGAGGGAGAACAACCAGTGTCAGACCTGTGTTTCCAGGCTTGTCCCTTTTTGAAAGATGCAGCAGTTTTGGCTTTTTACCCTCAAATCTTACATGAGCAGGTGTTAGCCCCCACCGACCAAATGCTTGCTCCCCCCCATGAATTATTCACAGTTTCTACCTATTCAAAGTAATAGGTTGTCAGTTGAGGGTGGGGGGGGAAACCCTTCGTTGGGGTTTAAAAAAACGGCACTCTAAAGGACTCTTCGAATGATTTTGGCTAAAAAACTGAGATTTGGCTTTTAAAACACGAAACACGCATCTTACAGAAAAAGGGACACAGTGCTGGGAACAGCAGGTCTGAACGGGTTTTGTGCTGTCCTCAGCATCTTACGAATAAGGGACACAGCGCGGGGAACGCGGTCTGAATGGTTGTTTGTCCCCGCATCTTCCGAAAAAGGGGGGACCAGTGCTGGAAAACAGGGTCCGCACTAGCTTGTCTGCCCTCAGCATCTTACGAATAAGGGGCACAGCGGGGGAACGCAGGTTGACCTAGCTTGTCTGTCCTCGCATTTACAGAATAAGGGAACAGCGCGGGGAAACAGCAGGTTGACCTGGTTTGGGTGCTGCCCCGCATCTTACGAATGGGGGACACACCCTGGGAACGCAGGTTGACACTGGTTGTGCTGTCCCCCCAAAAAAAAAAGGGGGGGGGGCAAAACTATGTGACGGTTTCTTTAAAACAATCGGTGTTCGAGAGTGATCGCCAATGTGTGTTTACTTGCATCTTTCGGATCAGTTCATGGATTGTCATGTCAACTCTTGATCCGAAAGACGCAGCAGGAGCCCTATTTAAAACTATTCCTGCTGCATCTAACACGCTTGCAAACACGCACCTGTATGTTGGATGCGTTTTGGATGCAATTGACTAGCACTTTTGGATCCAACATGCCGTGTGAACATACCCTTACTGGGGAATATTACGTATAAAATAACAATTACAGATGTAAAACACAAGAGCACCATCAGCTCTTCCACAAAGATATTTTTACACTGGTCTCCCATCCTATTCTTCCAGAGAAAAGCCAGAATTTATGTAGTGCAACAACCAAGTTCACGTTTGTATCTTATGAAGCAAATTGTGTGTACAGATTACTTCATCTTTCTAATAAATGAGCCCTTGTGCAGAATTAATATTCACACAGTGATACATATATGATACTAAATTAAGGGTAAAATATGAGCTCCCTGGGGAATCGGGTTGGAACTAACGTGGGCTATTTTAGGGCTAATAATCATTATTTAAGGGGTTGTCCAACTTATTTTTTTAATCATTAAGCTCATTGTACTATGAGAGATATTTATTAAAATAAAAATTATTAAAAATTCCTTTCATCTTCTTTTCAATAATGTTTACAAAGCAGAAAGTGGTCACTTCTTGCTAAGTTGGGAGGAGGAGAAAGATTGGCTCCCGCTCTGTTACTGGAGGAAGATCCGAGGCTCCTGCTCCTTAATGGGAGGTGGGCGGCTCCTGCTGTGTTAGGGGAGGTGAGTGAGAGGCTCCTCTGTCAGTGAATACAGGGTGATGGCTCCTGCTTTGTTGGGGGAGGCAGTTGAGTGACTGGCTTAATACCATGTAATATACCCTAGGATGACAGTATCACCAGATTAAACCTAGATATATGTGAGGTGGACAGCTCCTGCTGTGAGTGACAGGCTCCTTCTCTGTCAGTGGATACAAGGTGATGGCTCCTGCTTTGTTTGGGGAGGTAGGTGGGTAGCTCCTGCTTTGTGGGGGGAGGTAGGTGGGTAGCTCCTGCTTTGTTGGGGGAGGCAGGTGGGCATCTCCGCTTTGATGGGGGAGGAAGGTGGGCGTCTCTTGCTTTGTTGGGGATTAAGGTGGGCGGCTCCTGCTTTGTTGGGGGATTAAGGTGGGCGGCTCCTGCTTTGTTGGGGGATTAAAGTGGGCGGCTCCTGCTTTGTTGGGGGAGACAGGTGCTTGACTGGCTTGATACGATGTAATCGACCGTATCACAGAATAACAGGATAACAGTATCACTGAATTAACCCTAGAATTAAACCTAGAGCATAAATATATGGGTTTACGGGAGCAAAGAGTTATTTTCTGCAATACCAAGAATCTTAACTTTCAAGTTTTAAAATGTACTCTTTAAAATTTTCAATCAAAAGCAAATTCGATATGTACAGTGAAGGAAATAATTATTTGATTATTATTTGATAAGTTTGTCAACTGACAAAGACATGAACAGTCTATAATTTTAAGTCTTCTCACTTTCACATTGAGAGATAGAATATCCAAAATAAAATCCAGAAAATCACATTGTATAAATTATATAAATTTGCATTTTGCTGAGAGAAATAAGTATTTGATCCCCTACCAACAATTAAGAGTTCTGGTTCCTACAGAACAGTTAGACGCTCCTATTCAACTGGTTACCTGCACTACAGATAGCTGTCTTAAATACAGATGCAGCAGAGCTATAAAGAACAGATAATGCACAGTGATATCATGGCATAGAGTATTATCTATACTTTCTCAATGCTTTTCAATGGCCTTTGTTTACAGATGAGAGCAGATAACACAAAAAGCCTTGACATCACAGTCAAGCTAGACTCTGCTACAACTGTAGTCACCTTTATAAAAGACTCCTGCCCACAGACTCAATTAATCAGTTAAACTCTAACCTCTACGACATGGGCAAGACCAAAAGAGCTTTCTAAGGATGTCAGGGACAAGATCAAAGACCTGCACAAAGACATATAGGTGATTCCTATAGTAGTAATTATGCCTCCTGAATAGCGGGCATGCCAAATATTTAGCTATTTCACTAATGGGTCTTAGCCCTGTTGAGAAAGCTGGCACATCACCCTTCCCAAACAGTATGTCACACTGCAGATTACATGTGACATTCCATTTGGGAAAGGATGAACTGAGGAATCACCACCCACCAGGCATATTGGTTAAGTACGACAAAATTACTGAGGTGACACATTAACATAGTAAGATTATTCAAATGCTACATTATCAGTATTTTTATTATTATTATTACTACTACTAATACTATTATTTTGCTCTCAATACTGAATTGCTGTAACAGGTTTGCAGTTTTTGTGTTGTGTTAAGTTTGTTTTTTAACATTAAGAGTCAGAAAATAGTTATATTTAAAAAAAAAAAAATATATAAAAAATCCATTCACATTGTGAAGTCTTTCTAAGCTGAGGTTTAAGGCGCAGAGCCTTACAAAGCAAAAGGTGTTGTTGTTTTTATTCAGGGAATAAAAAGCCAGCACTGGGAAAATGTTGCCACTTTTCACTTTCAGAAGAATAGAACAAACAAGACTTCAAAAAGCTCTTAAAAAAAACTTCTTATATCAAGCAGGTTTAACTTTCTGGGGAAGAGAGACTAATCCACAATTTACCCACAAATTCACTCTATTCATATTCATACACACCTACATATTCACATATAGGTGGATTTGACCATTAAAAGGGTTGTCTCACTACAAGAATTGCTGCTTTTTATGTTAAAGATCTTGCAAAAACAAGTCACTTTGTAATATATGTTCATTAACAGTGTCCTACCTATTCTGAGATATCCCCTCTTGCATTGGCTGCATCAGCTCCTGTGGTCGCTATAGCTACAGACATGTTTGATATCTTGCCTGATAGGCTGCCAGCACTGGTTGCTATAGCTACAGACCTGTTTGATCTCTGCTGACAGGCTGCCAGCAATGGTCGCTATAGCTACAGACCTGTTTGATCTCTCCTGATAGGCTGCCAGCACTGATTGCTATAGCTACAGACCTGTTCTATCTTTCCTGATAGGCTGCCAGCACTGGTTGCCATAGCTACAGACCTGGCTTCTACTGCAGCCTAGTAGAAGCCAGTAAAGTCGCTCCTGAATTCAAAGTGAAACAAAGAAAACAGGACTGAGGTAAGATGAATCAGTGTAGTGAGAAAACCCCTTTAACAACTGATAAAGCAGATTACGAGCAATGTTACCTGATGGGGTTGTCCATTCTTGACACAGTTAAGAATGCTGCCAGATTTGCCGTATAAGAAGAACACACTATAAGGGTGAAAAGCCACCAGCTTCCCATCACGATCCGCATAGCCACTGAATTTGCCACAGATTCCCCGCCTAAAAATAAAACAGACGATATGTTAAAATTAATTCAATTTTAATTCTTTGTCTTTGCAAAGAAAATAATCAATCAAAATCATAAATACTCCAGTGTTACCTGTTTCTAATAATGAGAGTCATGTTTTATAAGAAAGGTCAACGCTTACTGGGTTGTATTCTATGATCCAGAGACATTTGCACTCAATGAAGCATAGAATGAAACATCTGCACCTGAGATGATAGAGGCCGCGAGGTTATGGGAAGTACAGAAGGGGAATGTTCTTTCATGTTATTTATTCTCTTACTATGGCTTTTAAGGATAGTTTTCAATATTAAATGTACATTTCTAATAAAGGCAACAACAAGTAGAGTAAAAAATTTTTTTTATCATAATCAGCCCTATTCATTGTTCAAGAGAGTCTAATCTTTCTGTATTATCTATCTGAACAGCGTATGGAAAGCAATATGCCCCAAATAGGAAATGACTGGAGATAAGGCTCCGGGATGTAGCTTTTCATTTTTAATATTCTATACTGTGATCTTCGGGCGAATCTGGAGCATCAGTTTGTATTTGTATCTGTTTATATGAAAAGCAACGTTGTAACCTATAAATATTTGCAATTTTAAACTTGAATGGAATTCTAAAATTGAGAATGTAAGCACAAAAAGGCTGGTACATAAATTGTGATCGATAAATACCTATGGAAAGAGAGAATAGGGGAATTTTGTCATGAATGGATGTTTTTTCTTATTAAGGGGTCAAGTTTCTCACAAGGGATCAGCACCAGGTCAGAGGAGAAGGGCGTTCTTCACTGTAAGAACTGTGACTCTGTGGAATAGCCGCCTGAGGAGCTGGTCACGGCATGAACAGTAGAAGATTTCAAGAAATGCTTAGATACCTACCTGAAACGAAAGAATATTAATGCGTATGTAGCTATGTAAATATTTGGATCCTGCCTGGTGGCGGCTCTGGGGTCAGAGATGGGGTCTCCACTGGAGCAGATTGGTTCTTGCCATGTGGGTTTCAGGGCATTAACCAGTGGGAAAGCTGAGCTTAAAATCCTTGTCTCCCTCCCAGGCATAATGAGTCAGTCCCTGCTGAGTCTTACTGCTAGAATAGGAGTTAATGCAAAGCTTTAAAGGGGTTGTCTCGCTACAGGGATCGCTGCTTTTTATGTTAAAGATCTTGCAAAAACAAGTCACTTTGCAGTATATGTCCATTAACAGTGTCCTACCTATTCCCCTCTTGTATGGGCTGCATCAGCTCCTCAGGTCTCTACAGCTACAGACCTGTTCAATCTCTCCTGATAGGCTGCCAGCGCTGGTTGCTATAGCTATAGACCTGTTCTATCTCTCCTGATAGGCTGCCAGCACTGGTCTCTGTAGCTACATACCTGGCTTCTAATGCAGCCTAGTAGAGTCCAGATAAAACATGCCCTGAATTCAAAATGAAACCAAGACAATAGGACTGAGGTAACATGAATGAATGTAGTGAGACAACCCATGCAATTATTATTATTATTATTATTATTTATTTTTGAGCGCCCTTGGTTCCAGGGTGCTGTACATTCAGGTTTCATACATAACATAGGTCAAACAAGTACAAAGGTAGACAAATTACTAACTAACAACTGGTACAGAAGGAGTGAGATCCCTGCCCGCAAGGGCTTACACTCTAAAAGGAAGGTGGGAAGAGACAGAAGGTGAGGGGCAGACATGGTTGTGGATAGTGTAGTGACAGCAGGGTTATTGTTGGTTGTAGGCAATCCTGAAGAGATGGGTTTTCAGGTTGCTTTTGAGGCTGGTGAGAGTGGGGGAGAGTCTGAGGTGTTGGGGCATTGAGTTCCAGAGTGTGGGTGAAGCA
The DNA here is from genome assembly GCA_025379985.1 of Phyllomedusa bahiana. NCBI lineage: Eukaryota > Metazoa > Chordata > Amphibia > Anura > Hylidae > Phyllomedusa > Phyllomedusa bahiana. The sequence goes on along the minus strand of JAODAL010004794.1, from coordinate 34,357 downwards.
CGAGAGAAGTCTTGGAGACGGTTGTGTGAGGAGCTGATAAGGAGAGAGCAGAGAAGAAGGTCCTGTGAGGAGCGGAGGTGCGTGAGGGAGATATTTGAGGATTAGAGCAGAGATGTATGGAGGGGAATGGTTATGGAGAGCCTTGTAGGTCAAGGTTTGTAACTTGAACTGAATTCGCTGGGCAATGGAAAGCCAGTGAAGGGATTGGCAGAGGGGAGCGGCAGAGGAGTATCGAGGAGAGAGGTGAATCAGATGAGCAGCAGAGTAAAGGATGGATTGGAGGGGAGCGAGGGTGCTAGCTGGGAGGCCACAGAGAAGGATGTTGCAATAGTCTAGGCGTGAGATGACGAGGGCATGGACGAGCATTTTTGTGCTTCGAAGTTAAGGAATGAGGGGATACGGGAGATATTTTTCAGGTGGAGGCGGCAGGCAGGAGGTGAGGGTTTTGGATGTGCGGTTGGAAGGACTGATTGGAGTCAAGGGTTATCCCAAGGCAGCGGACTTGTAGAGCTGGTGAGAGAGTGTAGCCATTGACTGTGATAGAGAGATCAGGTGGAGGGATGGAGTGGGACGGTGGAAAGATGATGAATTCAGTTTTCTCCACGTTTAGCTTCAGGAGGGTGAGGAGAAGTAGGAGGATATGGACGAAGACAGTCAGGGATCCGGGAGAGTAGAGAGGTAAATATCTGGCCGGAGATGTAGAGTTGGGTATCGTCAGTATACAGATGGTATTGAAAGCCATGCGATGCTATTAGTTGACCCAGCCCAATAGTGTAGATAGCAGTGAGGAGAGGGCCCAGGACAGACCCCGGGGGTACACCAATAGAGAGCGGGCGGAGAGGAGAGGTGGTGCTGTGAGTGAGAGACGCTGAATGTCTGATCAGTAAGGTATGAGGATATCCAGGAAAGGGCCAAGTCCGTGATTCCAAGGGATGAGAGGATTTGTATGAGGAGTGAGTGGTCGACAGTGTCAAAGGCGGAGAACAGGTCTAGGAGGAGAAGCACAGAATAGTGGCGTGAGGCTTTGGAAGTTGCGAGGTCGTTGGTGACTTTGGTTAGGGCGGTTATCTGTAGAGTGGTGGGGTCGGAAGCCAGATTGCAGTGGGTCAAGGAGAGAGTTGGTAGATAGATGAGAGGAAAAGTTGAAGATAGACGTGTTGTTCGAGGAGTTTAGAGGCGAATGGAAGCAATGAGACGGGGCGATAGTTGGACAGTGAGGAGGGGTCAAGAGATGGTATTCTTGAGGATGGAGTGTGATGGTCGCATGTTTAAAGGAGGAAGGGAAGATGCAGAGGTTAATGATAGGTGGAAGAGATGGGTGAGGGCTGGGATGATAAAAGCACTGAGGTCTGGGATGAGGTGGGATGGCAGTGGGTCAAGATTACAGGTAGTGAGGTTGGATTTGGACAGTAGAGTGGAGAGCTTGTCATGAGGGACAGTAGAGAAGGAAGATAGGGGGGAATAGTGATGAGCAGGTGTAGAGGTGGGATGTGGGGACACTGCAGGAATATAGATATACAGAGGGGACTTTGGTGTGAAGCAGTTTCTGTTGAGATTGTTCTTATTAAGTAAGTGTGTGGCGTGGTCATCTGCTGAGAGGAGAGTTGGGGGGGGGGGTGCTGGTGGCGGAAGGGAGAGCGTTGAAGGTTTTGAACAGTTGTTGGGGTTGTGAGACGGAGAGGATATGAGGTTGAAGTATCCTGTTTTGGCTGATGCGAGTGCAGATTTAAAGTTCTAGTGGATTGTATTATATGAGGCAGGATCTCATGAGCGTGGTGATTGTCTTTTCTATGCGAGGCGTTCAGAAATTCTGGAAGCTCGCCTCAGCTGTTTGGTGGAGTCTGTGTGCCAGGGTTGTCTGTTGATTTTGCGTGTTCTGTTGTGTGTGAGAGGGGCGACCATGTCAAGAGTGGAAGTGATTGTGTTGTTGTAGAAAGTGGTGGCTATGTCTGGGTCAGTGAATGAGAAGATGGTAGAGAGGGGAGAAAGAGATTCAGAGAGAATGCCGGGGTTAAGGTGTTGTAGGTTTCTACGGGGGAGCAGTAGATTTGGGGTGGGGGGGGCAGGTGCGGTGGAATTGGTGGAGAAGGTGAGCAGATTGTGGTCAGAGATGGGTAAAGGAGAGATTGAGGTGTTAGATAGAGGACAGAGGCGGGTGAAGATGAGGTCCAGTGTGTGTCCATCTTTATGAGTGGCTCCAGAGGTCCACTGGGTGAGGCCGAAGGAAGAGGAGAGTGACAGGAGTTTGTTAGTAGTGGAGCAGGGGGTGTCGATTGGGATGTTGAAATCTCCCATGATAATAGTGGGGATGTCAGTGGAGAGAAAGTGAAGGAGCCAGGAAGCGAAGTGGTCGAGGAAGGCGGTGGCAGGGCCTGGGGGACGATAAACAACAGCCACTTGGAGGTTGGAGGGGGAGTAGATGCGGACGGAGTGCACCTCGAAGGAGGGGAGGGTGAGGGAAGGTAGTGGTGGAATGGGGACAAAAGAGCAGGTATCTGACAGAAGAAGGCCGACACCGCCACCATGTTTACTTCCAGAGCGGGGGGTGTGGGTAAACTGAAGCCCGCCGTAAGAGAGTGCAGCAGGGGAGGTTGTGTCAGGGGGTGTCAGCCAAGTTTCAATGAAGCAAAATCACAACAGCAATGTATTTGTTAATAATCATTTACCTTTGCCTACATGTTTAAAACTGAGGATACCCATTTAAATGATCCTAACATTCAGACTGAACAAAAATATTATAGAACATTACTATGCACTCACCTTGCTGAACAAACGCCCCATACACAATCCATATGGCACTGTGCAGTGTAGAGGAGGTGGACGGACTTGCTTGTGATACGCTCTGAGCTCTAACTGCCTGTATACGATTCAAAACGAAGATCAACACGCCCACTACTGGTATTACTGCAGCGATGCAAGCCCAGACCGCAAAGTCGAAGGGTGCAAAGAGCGAGAAGATATTGATCCTTTCCTCTGGTTTTTTAATGAGAATTCCCACAGAGTAATCCAAGTAGCGTTTGCTAAAATCCACCACGCTTTCCCGATCTGGAGTTATGGTGATGGCTGATACCGCGATGTCGGCTCTCTATAAAGACAATGATGGCGACTTTAGGATATCAGAAAAAAAAAAACATCAATAAGACTGAAGGGAATCCATTAATATAATTTAAAAAAAGCAATGAATATCGGAGAAAAGCGTGGAGCTTTATAGATATAAAATCAATCAAACTGATCAAAATTTAATTGCCGTGTATCAACCGTATCCACATCAAAGCTGGCAAAATGAATGGAATCACAACATGGAAACAATTTTGCAAGTTTTAAGAAAAATAGATGAATTTTTTTCTTATTAATTCACTTTGCTACTTGTTTTTTCAATTTTTTTTATGATTTTCAAGATCTTGTAGCTGCTGGTGTCAGATATATAGTAGTATCCTCTTTTGAGCATTTAAGTACATTTCAGGATCTGTGGCCCTATCTGATTAGGTAAAAACTTGGGTTAATTTCCTCTTGTGCACCCAAGGAACTTAAGTCCGACACTCAACCCAAGAGTCGACTATGTATACACAAGACATGTACAGTATATATCCACTTTTAACATCTACATGGCTATGGCCACATTCTTTTAGTGCTAAATTATATCACTAATGTGATTGGTATGACCCCTTCCTGCCGCATGGTCATATTTTTTTAGCTCTTCATTTTTTCCTCCCTATCTTCCAAAAGACTTAGGAAGACAAGCATGAAATATGCCGCTGACACACCAGTTCTAAATCCATATAAAGGAGTATAGAATGCGACAGTATGTATGAACCTGTCGTATGTGAGTTTATACATCTGCCGTGTGGTATGCCTTGCATAGAAAATCTTTGGTGCATTCAAAAGTGCCGTGTTTCACACATAATGTGCCAAGTTTTGGCTTATGGCTGTTCATACTTCTATCTCACAGGGCTACAATGCATGGCAGAAAACTGGCGAGGCCCTGTTCATGCACATTGTCCATAATGCTTTTTTCCATCTACATAGACATGTGGGGCCTTGTTTCTTGCGGGACAAGATGTACATTTCAATGGTGCCATTGACTGTACCACATAATGAACTACATAGCAAAAAAATAAATTCTAAGTGGAGTAAAAAAAAAAAAAAAGACTGTTTTCTTCTTCCACTTATAAACCTGTGAAAGGGCGCATTTTTTGAGGGCTGAAGTGTAGTTTTATTTATACCATATTGAGATACATGCAACTTTTTCGATCACTTATTTTTTTCCAGTTCTTGGGGACATGAAATTACTATAAAACCCACAATTTTGGGGTGTGGAATGTTTTCTTCTACGGTGTTCAGCATACAGAATAGATGGGATTTATTTAATGGATGCGGCAATACCAATTATGTGTAATTTTTTTAGTCTTCTATTTGTAAAATGGTAAAAGAGGTTGTTTTGAACTTTTTTTTATACCTTTATATATAGTCCTCCTTGGGCATTTGACCATTAGTGGGCTTGATTGCTTGTACACCATTTGGCATTATATGGATAATGCGGAATGGTGTACAATGACAATGCTTCTATTACTTCCTGTCTGAGGCAGGAAGTAATGAAGGCTTCTACAGTTACCATGTAAATGCCTCTATTAAGCTTTCAACTATCATGGTAACCGATTGGCACCCTGCGATCTCATTGTGGAGGAGGGCACGGTCAGAGGAATGGTACCATCCCTCATTCATTTAGATGCCACCAGGGGTACCAATAGGGCCATATGGGCAGTACTCCTGTCAGGAGCCCTTATAAAAAGGGGCTCACTGATATTTAAAAAAAATAGGAACTAGTAATGGGCGGGGGCCCCATTTGATTTGGCTGTATGGTTAATAAATGACTGATGGCAGCTCAGGACGCTACAGCCACTATTGGTGCAGCGTCTAACTAGTCAAACAGCAGGGATTGGACCTGGCTCTGATCCCTGCTCTTAGTGGCGGTGTTAGCTGTAATAATCAGCCACTACATCCTACACATGGAGCACACTTGGTGAGTAAGCCCGCTCCTTAATCCCTTACCTGCATTATGATGTAAATTTCCATCAAATGTCAGCAAGGGGTTGAGGTCCACGCAGACTAAAAGCTTATGAAATTGTCATAGTTTCTGTGGATTCTTATATTTAGAGCCAATTCTTGGATACTTGTGAATTACATTTTTTCTTGCATTCACAAAGCAAATATTTGAGGGCTGGTGATCATCTCACTACACCAATATACTTAGATACCAATCTTATATGACTATTACAAAAATTAGAGGCAAACATTCAATTCATTAAAAGAGAAATAGCTGGTTATTACCTTATTGATGAGTTCTCCTATCATACCATTCCAGGAGCCATTGGGAAGAGGATGTCCATATTTCCCGTCAGGAACTTGGTATACTTCATATTTGAAACCAAGATTTTGCGATAATGCATCCAGGACATCTATTGAAAAACCTTTATATTTCTTTGGTTGACCAAGAATATTCTCTGCAACCATTACAAAAGGTTCCTCCTAAGAAACACAAAGAATGTACAGTTAATCAATACCACCACAGTATCCATCATTCCTCATTTGAATGCTAATAAACCACAATCATTCGATCGATGATTCCTTTTCAGCTTTGTCAACCTAAATTACTCTTATGAATGATCATAATACTTTGAGCATCGTTAATGGATAACATTTACCCACTAAAAAAATAGGTGGCTCATGATTAATGGATCACATTCTTAAAGGGTGTTTCCATTAGGCTGTTTTTCTGAGCCTGGTCTTCACAGCCAGCTTCAGGCTCCCACTTCCTATTCAGACTGTGGGCGGTTCTACAGTTTCAGGCTCTAACTTCCTGTTCAAACTGTTGGTAAACAGCTCCAGGCTCTAACTACCTGTTCAGGCTGTGGGCAGTTCTACAGCTTCAGGCTTCCACTTTGTATTCAGACTGTGGGCAGTTCTACACTTTCAGGCTCTAACTTCCTGTTTGGACTGTGAATGGTTCTATAGCTTCAGGCTCTAATTTCCTGTTCAGGCTGTGGGCGGTGCTACAGCTTCAGGCTCTAATTTCCTGTTCAGGCTGTGGGCGGTTCTACAGCTTCAGGCTCTAACTACCTGTTCAGGCTGTGGGCAGTTCTACAGCTTCAGGCTCTCACTACCTGTTCAGGCTGTGGGCGGTTCTATAGCTCCCAGCTCTACCTGTTCAGGCTGTGGGCGGTTCTACAGCTCCAGGCTCTAATTTCCTGTTCAGACTTTGAGTGGTTCTACGGTTTTAGGTTCCTACTTCATATTCAGACTTTGGGTTGTTTTACAAAAGTGACTGATTTTACAGCTCTGCTATTCCTAGCTGAGTCTATTACAGGAACTTTGGTGATGGAGGGGTCTTAACAACAGGGCCCAAAGCTCTCGAACTCTGAAGGGTTAAAGCTTGTCAGCAGCCTCTGTGCTGCTGAGAAGACACATGAGGAAATGATATCAACACCTTAAAGAATATCACGACAAGTGTAGCGTAAACTATATGAATTAATACACCCATGAGCTGGTGTTTTTTGTCTCAAACACAGAAAAATGTTTTCTGCCATATAGGGTAAATTTACATTAAAAAATGTCTCATTTCCTCAATGTTACCTGGATAGCAGAGTAAACGAAAGAAACGTCCCCTACTTCCTGTTTTAAAGCTTAGAGAAAACAGGAATAATAATACATTTTTGCAATAAAAGGTTAACTTACTAACAGATTATAATTGCTAAGATTGACCATAGCCAAAGGGATTTTCTCACTAAAAGATAAGGGACAGGTAATGGAAGACTTTTTTCAAATATTTTATTCTTGATTTTACCTTGATCAGGAGCCAAGAGATTTGGGGGGACATGTCTAAAAACTGTCTTGGTCTAAGATTTTTCTTGTTGCCCATAGCAACCAATCAGGTTTCCTCTTTCATTTTTTCAGAGCACTATATGAAATGAAAGGGGAACACTGATTGGTTGCTATGGACAACAATAAAAGTCTTAGACCAAGAGAGTTTTCAGACATGTCCCCCTTTATCTTTTCTGAATGCACACAGGTTTCTCTGGTTACATCCATAATCTTCCTTCCTGATTACAAAGGAGCAGCGAGTGTCTTCACCATAGACAGAGCTCGCGCTCAAAAAATAATCACGGTCTCTAACAAGATTAGCTTTTGTTTACAAGTAAACCATTGTTTCACTCCTCTGAGAACATGTAGCTTTGTTTACTGAAGAATAACTCTCCTGCACTTACACCTGTGTAATGTCTCAGCTAGTTACAGAGAAGATAAATAAGCTAATTCACAGCTATAGCTTCACAACAAATATGTACCTTTCAAGTATTATCTGATTATATCGCAGGTTCACGGCCAGCTCGGGTGTCCCACCCCTTTCATAAACGTATCACAAACAACTCTGGACGTGTAAATACTCCTTTTATCAGACAGATTCTTTTATAGAAACTTATTTATTCAAACAAACTAACACCAGTTTAACAACTTGTAACGCTGCATAGGTGTATCATAACATTTAGTCACATATCTCTTATCCTGCGAACCTATACCTCAAACGAGCCATCAGTTAACTTCATCTCCAATTGGTCAAATAGTCTCCAAAACAATGGGAATCTCACAAGAGAACAGAGAGTGACTTCTGATCACTATATTTATTTTTTTGCCATAGGCAAACTTAAACTCTATCAGTTCTCTATCTATAAAACCCTAAAACCTAACCTTTATTATGGATAACACTTTACCCAATTCTACACTTTTTAAAAAACCTGATTTCTAACCTCTTAATTTATCCCTTTCTACTTCCGAAGGAATAGCTCCTTCTCTATTATCAAGTCTGGTGGAACACCACCTATTAACAGGAAAGCCTTGGCATCCCTTACTGGAGTTAGTAAATTACTGTACATATAAGGTTTTCCTGTTAATAGGTGGTGTTCCACCAGACTTGATAATAGAAAAGGAGCTATTCCTTCGCAAGTGTGTATAGAGGTGACGTGTGATACATAATAAAAGTTACGTTTTAGTGTTTTATAGATAGAGAACTGATAGAGTTTAAGTTTGCCTATGGCAAAATAGTAAATATAGACATCTCCAATTGGAGCACAAATGAGCCATTAGGCTTAGTAAAACATAGGCAGCGTTTTTGCATAAAGAATATATGTATGGCGAAACTCACTGCGTCCTCTCGCCACGGTGGGATGGAAGGCTGCGACATTTTCTGTGAGTAATGTGTGGGATGATACTGAGGTTCGTACATCTATATACACAAATGAGATCAGTCTTAAGAGGATATAGCACCTCGGATTAAAAATGCAATGAGCTGATTGCCTTCCAGATCATTTTTTGGTGTGTAAAGATAAATAAAGTTGAGTAAAATGAAGGATGCTTAGAAATTGTAATAAATGGTGAAAAACGATTAGCTTTTGAGTATATGGTTGTACGAGTTATGTGTAGATGAAGTTACAATGTTTTAACAGTGTGTTTACGTTAAAAATAGTAAGAGTCTTGTATCATGTGATCGGAACGCTTTAAAAGAAAGTTACGTCACCACCTCAGGTGTGCTTGACGAAGGGGGCGGTCCCCCCAAAACGTCGCAGCCTTCCATCCCACCGTGGCGAGAGGACGCAGTGAGTTTCGCCATACATATATTCTTTATGCAAAGACACTGCCTATATTTTACTAAGCCTAATGGCTCATTTGTGCTCCAGTTGGAGATGAACTGAACCGAAGGCTCGTTTGAACTATAAGATCGCAGGATAAGAGATATGTGACTAAATGTTATGCTACACCTATGCAGCGTTACAAGTTGTTACATGGGTGCTAGTGTCAGGTGTAGGATTAATTGAAAACATTAAACCCTGTTCATACTGTTTATATCCATTGATTATATCTAGAAACTATTTATATACTGTTTGCATAAACCATTCTCTATTTCTATTACCCTTGACCATTTTGATTCAGATAAAATACGCTTATATGCAAGGAAATTACCTTCAGGATGTACTTGTTCTGAGAGAGGCTGAAGACATTACATGGACTCATAATGGCTCACAAATATTAGCTTAGACAGCAAAAGCAGACAAAGATGGCGCAGAAGTATATTTAAACCAGCACTGGACAGATAACTCCATTTAAGGAAATGTCTTTTGCTGAGACTGTGCAATACTATGCAACGCATGCAGAAAATGAAGGATTGATGTATGTCACCATATATGAATATGTATTTGATTTCCTTATAAACTTGCCTCCCCAAAGCTAATTAACACTATAAAAGTCTCTACTTCCTGAGAATAAAACAGAACTACTTTCCAGACAACACTGTGTGTATGGAGTGTAATTCTCGGAGCTGCAGCTGTTTACAGCAAATTATACCACAATTTGGAACAGAGATAGCAACTGGATCAGGAATGGATTAAAAAGGGAAATCCTACCTTATCACTAGTTTGTTTGAATAAATAAGAAGTTTATATAAAAGAATCTGTCTGATAAAAGGAGTATTTACACGTCCAGAGTTGTTTGTGATAAATTCCCAGCTATAGAACAACCCAGTCTGATGAGGTAGAATGAAAGAAAAGCAGCTTGTGACTCAGTGAAACAGAATGAGGAGAAAACCCCTTTCAAGTAAGCCATATATTGCCCAAGTAACAATGCCAAAGTAAAGGTGTTACCCAGTATTAACTATTCAATACAGTTATAACCTACATGGCAGCATTGTTTAGCAACCAAATAGCAGACAATCGCACAAAATAAACAAAGGAACAAAACAATACAATAACCTAGGAAACAGAGAGTCAAGAACAGAGACTGCAATGATTTGGTTCGATTTACAAGATTTAAAAGGACGGATATCTCAAGTGACAGTCCTAGGATTGGAATTTTTATTCAGCACGATTGCAGACAGAGCCGAGCATCACTCATGGGTCGCTGGGAAGTCTCTCTCTTCATAAGTGAAGGCTCGACTGCTCCCTGAGGTGACACACTTATACAGTAAATTGTGCAGTCAAGACAATGCCCTGTTAACGGGACCACCTACTGCATCCGCAATGGCTTCCTGTTCCCTATCAAAAATAACTTATTGATCTCTCCATCTGCCCAGTTACCATTGAAGGTCTAACAAGCTCGGTCCTTCTAGCTATTTATACTGTGTGACTTGAAAACGAGATTTTAGTCTTTTGTGTGACTGCAGCAATGTGATATGAACGGTAACAATGAAGCATCTGTATGTAAGCATCCACTCTATTGTAATGTAGCTGAGCAGCGTGTGCAATGTGTGTGGGTGTGTAGTATTGCATATATAGTATTTTTGTGCAGAGTGTAATGTGTACAGTGTGTGCAATGAGGGTAGTGTGTGTGGAGTATGAGTGTGTAGTGTATAATGTGTTTAATGTATGTGAGTAATATGTGTGTAATGAGAATAAGGTGTGTGCAGTGAGTGATTTATGTGTAGTGAGTGAAGTGTGGGTGTAGTCAGTGATTGTTGTGTGTGTGTGTGTGTGTGTGTGTGTGTATGTGTGTGTAGTGAGTGTTGCGTGTGTGTAGTGAGTGTTGCGTGTGTGTAGTGAGTGTTGCGTGTGTGTAGTGAGTGTTGCGTGTGTGTAGTGAGTGTTGCGTGTGTGTAGTGAGTGTTGCGTGTGTGTAGTGAGTGTTGCGTGTGTGTAGTGAGTGTTGCGTGTGTGTAGCGAGTCTTGCGTGTGTGTAGCGAGTCTTGCGTGTGTGTGTAGCGAGTCTTGCGTGTGTGTGTAGCGAGTGTAGCGAGTCTTGCGTGTGTGTGTAGCGAGTGTTGCGTGTGTGTAGTGAGTGTTGCGTGTGTGTGTGGTGAGTGATGTGTGTGGGTGTGTTTAAGATATGTATTGTGTGTAATTTGCATTATGTGTGCAATGTGTGCAATGAGGATAGCGTGCATGGAGTACAAGCTTGTAATGCATTGGTATGTAGTGTGTGTAATATGTATAATGTGTGTAGTGTGTATGTGGAGTATGAGGGTGTCTAGTGTGTTTAGGTTTAATATGTAGTGTGTGTATGTAGACTGTGTGTACAGTTTGTATGTGTAGTGTGTGTAATGTGCATTGTGTGTGTGTAATGTGTGCAATGAGGATAGTGTGCATGCAGTATAAGCTTGTAATGTATTGATGTGTAGTGTGTGTATAATATGTATAATGTATGTAGTGTATGTGGAGTGTGAGGGTGCCTACTGTGTATGGGTTTAATGTGTAGTGTGTACAGTTTACATGTATAGTGTGTGATGTGTGTAATGATTACTAAAACATGTTTTCAGGGCCAAAGAATTTGAAATTTTAAAATGTTTAAATTATGTATGAAGCCTTGAGCCACGATCATTTTCTAGCTTGATGTAAACCTCTACAAGTTCTATAAGTCCATAATCACACAGCGATGTGTAGCCCTAGCTCTAACCAACAGCCAGCTTATGTATTATTAAAGGTTTTAGACTTTCATACCAAGATAGTCACTACTTTCAGCGTTAATCCTTGCAGGTCGTTGTCAAGTCGTTTTTCTTGCAAGCTTCCATTAAGGCCTCGCAAGGAATCCCAGGTCGCCAGCTAAAACAATAAAGACAGACATTAAAACATTATTCCGAAAGATGAATGAATAATCATTCATGCAATTTCCATGAAGTTTGATGACAAAGTGTGTGCAGAATTAATACCAGAATGTGGCATTAGAGAATCTCTATGAAATCCCTTCTTTCATCTGACCATCTATCCCAAGGAGAGATGTTCCCCTTTCTGAGCCACTCATTGCCTCCCATCCAGCCAGCCAATACCCTCTGCTCTGCACTGATGAGGGGCAAAACCCCGAAACAGCTGTCTGCAGATGGGTGATACTGGCTTGGTTAATATCCCTTTTGCTTTTTAAAGATACAGTGAGTCACAAACAAATTGAGGATTTGTTACATCCAACAGAGGGCGCTCGAGCTCCTCAGCTCCTTTCCCATAATGACTTGTGATATGCAGCTGCTTAGTGGAGGGTAAAAAGGCAATTCAAAACTCCACATGCCAATATGGTACTCTCCCCAAGGAGAAATGTTCCCCTTTCTGAGCCACTCATTGCCTCCCATCCAGCCAGCCAATACACTCTGCTCTTCACTGATGAGGAGCAAAACCCCGAAACAGCTGTATGCAGATGGGTGATACTGGCTTGGTTAATATCCCTTTTGCTTTTTAAAGATACAGTGAGTCAGAAGCAAATTCAGGATTTGTTACATCCAACAGGGCGCGCTCAAGCTCCTCAGCTCCTTTCCCATAATGCCTTGTGATATGCAGATTAATGGAGGGCAAAAAGGCAATCTCAAAACTCCACACACCTATATGGTGCTCTCCCCAAGAAGAGATATTTCCCTTTCTCATCTATTCTTCTGTCACTGTGGGACAACAAAACCCAGAATTCCCTCCACTGGCAAAACCTAGATCCACTGTCCTTCTGCCTATATTTTATTGGTATGCTTGTAATACCTTCCTTGCCTGTCTCCCTGCCCTGCTGTGCATAGAGGCAGCCTCCTTATTTTGTCATTTTTCTCTGCTCATTAACATTCCCCAAGTCCTCTTTGTTCACAGCGGTGATTAAGCATTGGCTCTGCTGTATATTACTGCACACTGGTCATACAGTCATTCCTGTGACATCCATAAATTGTGATGACAAAGTGTGCTGCACAATTAATACCAGAATGGAACCAAGAATGAGCAAGGAATAGTGTTGAGCGAGCAGTAAAAAGTTCTACTTCGATTAGAACCTTGAACTTTTGTGAGTTTGGTTTGAAGTTCTATTCGAACTCAAACCCCATTAAAGTCAATGGGAGAAGATGTTCTGGTTAATTTTTATACCTATACAGGTGAGGAGAGCTGGAATTACCATCCATAACAGTTAACTGGAGACGTGGAACAACATAGCGAAGAAAATTTGGCTCTAAGAGTGACAGAAAAATACTGAGAGGCTAAAATACTTCATTCCTTTCAATGGGTAACTGAAAAGATGAGGGCAGCTTGCAAGCAGAGATGTAGCTATAGGAGGTGCAGTGGTAACAGCTGCTACGGGGCCCTGCATCCTGAGGGGGCCCAAAAAGCCCCTTTAAAAAAATAGGAGATTTGGAGACTGTGTGTTATACAATTACTGAACCCCCAAAACTGCAAAAACAGAACTTTTGGGCACTGAGTATGATTTAGCAAATCCAAGCACTCTGTAGAATATATATCCATGTATAGGAGAGTCAGGCGTTATGTGACCCTGCAAATGTCACCAAATAACAGCTTCTGGGTGTGGGAAAGATGCAGCCAGCAATACCAAACGCCCTAACTATTGCTGTCTATGGAGAGGAAAATGCTATCTAACTAAGAGCAGTGTGTACAGTATAGGGAGTGAGCTAAAAATGGCGTTCACAGGGTAATACAGTGAAATATATATAACATGGTCATGTGATTTTAGCAGCCAATGAGAGCCCTACACCTCAGCCATGACGTTTTTGACACTTTTCTGTGCCCTGCACTGATTGGACGGCCGCCAGAGGTGCAAAAAAGGTGATTGGATGGCCGCCACAAGTGTAGGAAGGTGGTTGGATGGCCACCAAAAGTACAGAAAGCTAATTGGATGGCTGCCAAAAGTGCAGAAAGCTGATTGGATTGCCGCCAAAAGTGTAGACAGCTGATTGGATTGCCGCCAAAAGTGTAGAAAGCTGATTGGATGGCCGCCAACAGTGCAGAAAACTGAAAACGAAACTGAAAATGGTGTGTAGAACTAGAACTTTACTCGAACCAACAGTAAAACGTTGGGTTCGAGTTCTAGAAATTCGAGAAGTTCTACTAGAACTTAAATTTTATAGAACACTTCGATCAACACTAGCAAGGAATGATTTCAAAGAACATACCAAGCCTTCCTGCTTCTACTAACAAAAGCCCCCAACATAAACTACTGTCTAACTATAAAAACTGCCTCCTCAATTCTCAAACTTCCCGACACCTACACTCAGCAATGGTTACCTAATATCACCGTCTGTATTACCCTGGCATCTGACCTCCACTGTTCACCATTTCCACAGCTTTAAAGGGGTTTTCTCACTACATTGATTCATCTCACCTCAGTCCTGTTTTCTTGGTTTCATTTGAATTCAGGTGCAGGTTTACTGGCTTCTACTAGGCCGCAGTAGAAGCCCGGTCTGTAGAAATAGCAACCAGTGCTGGCAGCCTATCAGAAGAGATCAAGCAGGTCTGTAGCTATAGCAACCAGTGCTGGCAGCCCTATCAGGAGGGATTGAACAGGTCTCTAGCTATAGCGACCACAGGAGCTGACGCAGCCCATACAAGAGGGAGTATGTAGGAATAGGTAGGACACTGTTAATGGACATATATTGCAAAGTGACTTGTTTTTGCAAGATCTTTAACATAAGAAGCAGCAATCCCTGTAGTGAGACAACCACTTTAAGACCTTCCTCTCATCCTGTGCATTGTAACTGAAGAATTATCTAAAACAGTATTAGGTAAGAAAGCAGTGTCATACAGAGATACTAAACAATGGCCCCTGTAATTGCCTGTAGCTCTATAAAAACTAGATCTGTACATATTGTTTACCACAACACACGTGGAGTTTTTCATGAAGATGTGACCTAATGGAAGTTTTGAGCTTTAATACCATGATCAATGCTTTACGAAAGGGGTGTTCCCATTATAAATTTTGATGGCGTATCAACTGAATATACCATAAAATCTAAAAGGTACTGGTCCGAGAGGCGGGACCAGCACCTATCTCGGGAATGGGCCCTCATAAGTATCAGCTCCGAATGGGAAGTCTTGCGAAAACGTGACTCTGCTTTATGAGAGTTTCCAGTACATGAGGGCAATATTTTGTTTCTTCATATTGAAAAAAACTTGTGTGCATACACGGAGGTACATTATGACCCCATATCAAGCTAGGGTTACCATATTACATATCCACATAAAACAAATCCATTCTATGGCCTATGCATGAGCCGTAACTGGGAAAAAGAAAAAGTCACCCCAGCAAAAGGATGGGCTCACCTCAGCTCTATTAAATCCTTGCTGCCGCAAAATGTCTACAAGTCACAAACAGAGGATATTTATTTTTTACTTACATATATTGCACTTTACATATAAATCTTAACAGCAGAAGTTCATAATGAAAAAAATATATGTGTGTACAGTAGGTACAGTTTAGTCCCATAGAAACTAGTGGTTAGGAGCATAGCTAACTAGAAAGATGGGGCATAAGGTTAGGTCAGTGTAGCTTAGTTACATTGTATGGTTGGGAAAAGACAAATGTCTATCAAGTTCAGCCAAGGGAAGGGAAAGATGTGAATGAAGGGAGGGCTATAGCTTATTTTTAAGCTTTGTTTCCTCTACCGATGATGACTTTAAAACTAGTAAGGCAAGAACCAATCCGTCCTAAAGGAGTATTTGATTGCTGTTCCCAAAACCATCATCAGACTTCATCTAGGTTTTTTTAATGGCTAGATAATTATTGATATTATTCAGTAGTAAGCAGTTATTAAAGCCCTCACCTGTTCCTGCTGGGGTCCGCACCTGAGCCAGTTATTCTACAGATTCACAATTTTCACAGTAAAGAATGTTTTTTTTATCTCTGGATATCAAGTCTTTTTTTCTTCAGATGGGGGGAGAGCGTGTCCCTTTGTGTTTACAGGGGTTTGCTTTTCCCTATACTTTTAGTAGGGGCCATTTATATACTTATTTAGTCTTGCATAAAGACGACTACATGAAGACATGATTAATTTATATAAATTCTATTAACCTTTCCTTGTAATGAAGATACTCCATTGCCCTTATTAGTTTGGTTGATCATCTTTGCACTTTCTCCATCTCCAGTAACTCCTTTCTAAACACTGCAGTCCAGAACTGAACAGAATATTCCAAATGAAGCCACGTCAATGCTTTATATAGTGGTAATATTACATCCCTGTCCTGTGAATACATAAGTCTTTTATGACACGACAATATCCTGCTGGGCTTAGAGGCAGCTGATTGACATTACATGCTGTTTTGTAATCTATGATCTACTTATCAGTCTAGGGTCAGGGGTGTCAAACTTATTTTTACAGTGGCTCACAACAGCATTGTAGTTGTCCTCAAAAGGCCATTGGAGGGTAGCTAGGTGCTTTGGTAGGGTTGTCAGAGACTATGAGTTGCACACCAACTGCTTCTAAGCTCTTGGGAGCCACAAATTCGGCCTTCGGATCTTGAGTTTGACACCTGTGGTCTAGGCGTACACCATATAATACTAATCCATTCTATGGCCATATGCATGAGACGTAACTGGGGGGCAAAAAAAAAGTTATTCCAGGAATAGGACGACGTCACCTCATTTTGTATAGTCTACTATAGAAGGATTTATTCAAAGCATAGAAGAGTTAGGAGAAGTGTAATACTGCCCAACTATATTAACATGACAATAGATACTGAGGAGCAGCGTCTTTCACTATATTACTTAACGGATTTAGGGGTGGAAATTTTTCATTTTAGTTATTCAAATACTATTTTACAGGCGAGAAGATTTTGTTTCCACGACAATGAAATACAATTGGCAAATATTCTTTATTTCTTACTGTCATTTAAATGCCGACTAAAACAAATATTAAATCACGACCTGATCCCCGTTTCAGTTCTCTAAAACCCATATTACTGAAATAAAGCTGTCAGGCTGTTCGCTTTTATAGGCACCTTCCTAAGTGCAAAAACAAATATTTTATAAATCCCCTATTTCTTGCACAAAGACAAGCAACCCCCGAACAAAACAGTCCATCAAAGAGGAGACAATAACGTCTAGATAATTTTATGGTTTTCTGTATTTAAATTCAACTGTAAATTCACAAGGCACTTGTCTTCACAGAGATGGGAGCATCCTCCATTGATCAGAAATAAAGGCACCTAACGAGTGCAGAGAGGAGGAGAAATAGGAACTAACATGACTTGAAAGCTCTCATCCAAATCCCATTGTTCCAGATCACTTTCTTTCTGCATAAGTGTTGGAAGCTTAGGGTAGCAGTTGTTTGTGTGCTATGATGGGATCTGATTGTATAGGTTATCTTTTGACTTTTGGTTTCTTTTGTGCATTACTTCTCAAATAACTCATTTCCAGCACTAGTAAGCCAAATGTGCTGCCATACTTTGATAAGGTGGCTAGAAATCACACACTTTGTTAGAGCCAAGCATTTTCAACACCATTCAAGCACAATCAGAGGTTGATATGAAGAGATTGAAAAGCCATGAAGCCCATATCTAGCGGCTCAGTGTCTGAACAGCTGATTGTAGAATCCTTTCACAAGTCATTGGGTTTGGGAAAAAAAATATTAACTGAAAATACTACTGTGGGGTTTCAGTTACCAAATCTCAAAGTCTGGATTTAAGAAAAATGCTTTAAAAAAATGCCTTTCACTTTAATTTGTTAAAAAAAAAAACACAGCAAAAGAACAAAAGAGGACCAATAAATTGGACACAATGGTTAAGATTGATAAAAAGCCCAGTCCTATTGAGAAATAATACCCTATTACATCCAGAACTCCAAAATCAAGATTTAAAAGGTATAAAATATACAAGTTATAGGGTAAACCTGGAGCTAGTTAATTCAAGAATAAGGAAGTTTGATCATTTTTTAAGGGAAAAAATAAATACAATTTTTTTCCTTAAATATTTTTTTTACGACAAACATGGAATATACACATGTTACTCTCTTTCCTTACATCAACAGGAAATATCGTACTAAGTACAAGATGGGAAAATCCCTTTATATATAATAATTGTTAAATATAAAGCAATTTTGCTACCAGTTTTATAAAGTGATTGCTAATGTAAAGAGCGGCATTTTCCTGTTGGAAAAAAAATCCTTTCATTGTAGTTTTCTGCACATTTCAGCCCTTTGAGTTAAAATAATTTTTTTGGGGAGTCTATTGCATTAAAATTGTAAATTGTTGCATTAAAAAATATTCACAAAATTTAATTTCACCACTTTCAAAGATTTATTTTTCTGTTGATGCCATATAAACAAACAACACAGAAATTGTGATATCAGTTGGGCAAAAGGAAAGTTAATTTCCTTATTTTTTTACACTATAAGAAGTGCGCTATTCCAAGAGAATCCTTTGCCAGACCGAGTTCACTAGGAGGATCATATTGTGGGCAACATTGATGGATTGAAGCGAGATAACGAGGCTGGAGTTCAGAGCGGAGGACTAGGAAAAAAACAGAAAGTCTGAGTGGACAGAATAATGGATGGCATGTGTTTATAGGATGACTTATTGAGCCGAGAGAGAGTTGCTCCTTCACAGTTTGAGCTTAGTCAAAGGGAGAAAACTTTTTCAAAAAGTACAGAAAGACAATGCATGTAAAAAATGAAGTTTAAAAAAATATATTTTTTATATTACAAAGTTTAAACATGAACACAAAAATAAACCACTAACAACAACCTTATAGAAAAATAGAATACATCTTTATTGTAACAATAATACAGAACAATAAAAGAATGAAAAAACGAAAAATACACAAACCACCCAACAGAAAAAAGGCTATCACCCTCCAACAAATATGGGTACATAGACTGAAGAAATATATCTAGGCTAAGAAGTACAGACATATTATAAATGCTAATGCAATATAAAACATACTTAGCAAACCAGCGACCCAAATGGCATGGAGAGGAGCCAACCCAGATGCGCGTTTCGCGCAAACGCTTCCTCAAGGGGGAATGCTATTCCCCTTTGTTTTCTCATTGTTTTATTGTTCTGTATTATTGGTGCAATAAAGATTTATTCTATTTTTCTATAAGGTTGTTGTTGGTGATTTGTTTGCTGTTTACCTTATGGTTTCATTATTGGTTGCCCGATTTTTTGTAGGCTTCTCATGAACACAAAAATAGTAGCACAGCTCAAAGTTTGTCACAATTGGATAAATGCCATTCTGGGGTGCATAGATATGTTTGGGACAAAGATAACAACACTAATCCACACTGAAGATAATTTCCAGAAAAAATAGTTTTTCCTTTGTTTTATGAAACTTAAAAAAGCCTTAATTTATAATCATGATCTAAAAGACAGCGAAAACTTAGGTGGTCTAAATTCGGTCCAGATTTATCTTGGTGGCTGATGCCGATTGATAAATCGGTGTAGCTTAGACTTATCTAGCTTTCAGACCAGTTTTCTTTGGCTTATTTTCTACATCAGAATTTTTTTTATATTTTTGTTGCATCGTGGACAAGCCCACTTTCCTTGAATCCACCCTCATGTAACATTAAACCCTAATTCCCTGTCAAGCATTGTGCACAAAGTGTTGTAAGCCCATAATAAATGTGTCGGGGACATGTTGCCCCAAAAATGCAAAAACCTTCCCAGTGCAAACACATTAGTAAATGAGGGTCAAGGTATTTATTCTATGAAGCTTTAAAACCCATATGCCCTTGTTTACTTATGTGGTTGCATCAGAAAAGTATCTTACAATTCATCAGTTCGTGGCACATTTTTTGGCGCAGCAGGTCACAGCATCTCGCAAACACACTTATTATGAGCTTGCAACACTTCATGAAAAAAATTGAGATTCTTAGTTCACATGTTTTGATCAAAAATGTTTAAGCCACTCCCCGACTATCAACGGGATCTAAAAGCAGGTGGTCCTACTCTTTTTTTACCTCTCATTTGAGTCCAATTCAGACTTCTCATTTGGGTCAACAGAACTCCATTATCCAGAGAGAAAAAGCCTTATAAGCATACTGCACTGATCTAGAAACCTGTGGAGGTGGGCGGGGTGCAAAGAACCAAAATGGAGGCATCCACTACTCCCTATACGAGTTAAAAGCAATATATGCCAAATGCAACATATAGTTCTGCACAAAAAAACATTTCTGAAAAACACAATGTGAACCCGGGTGCCACTGGCATGGTTGTGGTATATATACACACATTCCAATATCAGTGGCACACCATCAGCTAAAAGGGCTATCAAACAACACTTTATGCACACTGCTCGAAAGGTGGCACAGTTTGATGAAAAGTGGTTGTGGCATCACAGGAAAAGGGGCATTGTTACAATGTAACTTGCTGCACCAAAATTTGCGCCAAAATTTGGACGTAGAAAGCCCAAAAAACTGGTCAAAAGTCTAAAGCTTCACCAATTTATGAACCAGTATAAGCCACTGGCGTATTTTTAAACTACCTAAGTTTACACTATCCAACTTTTATACAGCAATAGTAAATCAGGGCCTCAATGTCGTGAATATTCCCATTTCTGAAGCATTTCAGATTTACTCCAGTCCTCAAAGAATCGCTCGGAATTTTGGCAAATTAATTACAGCAGTGAGAGTCAGAGGTTTAACTTGAAACTCCAGGGCCCTAGCGTGAAAAGTGAAATGGACCCCCAGCTACCATGTTCCAATTACAATGTTGATATCTAATTATATGGCAGGAGGGCTTTTGGACTCCCTCAGGCTGCAGGGCCCAGTAGCAACTGCTACCTCTGAACCCCTATAGCTATGCCCCTAGTAATCATCTTAAGTTAGCTTTGAATATGAAGGCAAAGGTCATAAATGTGATGAAAAAATCCATTCAACTATACATTGACCTACTGTATGACTTAAAACTTAAATGAGTTGTCTCACTGCATGGATTCATCTTTTTTTGGTTTCATTTTGAATTCAGGGGCGTGTTTACTGGCTTCTACTAGGCTGCAGTAGAAGCCAGGTCTGTAGCTATAGCAACCAGTGCTGGCAGCCTATCAGGAGAGATCCAACGGGTGTGTAGCTATACCGGCCTTAGGAGCTGATGCAGCCCATACAAGAGGGGATATCTAGGAATAGGTAGGACACTGTTAATGGACATATATTACAAAGTGACTTGTTTTTGTAAGATCTTTAACATAAAAAGCAGCAATCCTTGTAGTGAGACAACCCCTTTAAGTCCATAAATATTTACTTCAATGCACAAATATTTACTTATCTTAAAACATTCTAAGATTGTGTCCTAAGTCACAATGGTATCGATGCTGCTCTAACTACTTTCCTCAAGTCTAATAAAATCTCTTTTGGGCGCAGTCACTTTTATGTACTCAAAATGTGTTATAATTAAATTTAGCATAATTACTTTACAGAGTGATCAGTGACAGTGCATTGTTCAGGAAGAATTAATCCTGGGAGCTTTCCACAGCATTTTTGTTCATGGTTCTAAATGAGATTTCAAAGAATGTAATTTATAATAGCTAAAATCCCCAACGCATATTTTAATATATTCTATCTTTGTTACAGCATTTCACTGGTGAAATCATCCTGAATTAAAATCCTCCGGAGTCAGAGTCAGTTACCTATATTCAATCTCGTAACCAGCTTTAAACCGGAATTTAATTAAGGTACTTAATGTCCTTAGATTTGTGCTTCTAGGATTTCACAATCTATTGGAAAATTTGTGTCTAATAGTTTGTTTTAGATGATAAAGTAGTATTTTACACAAGTGGAATCCGATCGGTTGTCATGAAGTAGACTTAACATTTTTCCTCCGAGATTTTGTAAACATCTGCGGGTAATTATATAGATGTAACGGAGATAAATGGTTTCTTCAACTTTGTGGTGGAATTGTTAAGCCATATGCTCCATTAGCTGTTGACTAAATGGTCAAATAACAGCAATCTCTAGCCCATCTAACACTCTGCCTTGGTTCAGTGTGAAAAGTTAATGGAAAAGGGATACAACTGTCTAACCAGGTGGCAGACATGGCTAGTGGTGCTTATCTCCTGAAATCCAACACGCTCAATTTGTCTCCCCCCCCACCCCCACCCCGCACAACGAGCTACAGGGTAAGACCAAGGGCCACATGTATGAAAAAACTGTCTAGGTCTAAAATTCACTTTGTTGCCCATAGAAACCAATCAGAGTGCCCCTTTCATTTCATAGTGTGCTCTGGAAAAATGAGAGAAGCAATCTGATTGGTTGCTATGGGCAAAAAAGTGAATTTTAGACCTAAACCGTTTTCATACGTGGCCCCAAATGTCCTCATGTAGTGTCAACATTTACAATTTTAACCAATTATATTGTTTCAATAAAGATAAAAATGTCAAAAAAGTATATTTTTTTAATTTTATATACATTAAAACAATCTAATTGGTTACAATTTTAAACTTTTATTTAGAAGGCATTACAGCACACTCAACCTGTGCATAATCAATAAATGTTGACCGTGCATGAAGACATTTTTCCTCTATCTTGATGCCCGTTGTGGTGCAAAGAAAAATTAAGAACGTTGGATTTCAGGAGACAAGCACCACTAGACATGTCTTTCACCAGGATAAACAGTTTTATCCGTTAGTCCAATAAATATTCACACCTAACCAAGGCAGAGTGTTGATGGGTGTGGGGGCTCCGAGAGATTACGGTTATTTAACATTTTATTCAACAGCTACTGGTAACTATATAAGGCCAACTAATTTAGCCACAAAATTCAAGAAACCATTTATCTTAGTTACATCCATATAATTACCAGCAGATGTTTACAAAACCTTGGAGGAAAATTTTGGTAGTAGACAATTAAAAATGTTCTACATTTTGAATCTACACCTCTATGTAGACCTAAAAGACTACACAACCATCAGTGTTGCACTGTGAAATTTGCATCAAAGTTAACCATGATCTCAATCCAGAAATTTGATTGAAGTCAGTCAGAACCAAATTTTGAGAAAACCAATTTTGCAAGTGAGTACTGGTAAAAATGGCTTCATGCTCCCACTTCCTGTATTGGCCGTTGTCAGTTCTACAGCTTCAGGATCCCACTTTCTGTACTGGCTGGGGTCAGTTCTACAGCTTCAGGCTCCCACTTCCTGTTCAGACTTGGGTCAGTTCTACAGTTTCAGTCTCCCACTTCCTGTTCAAGCTGGGTCAGTTCTACAGCAGTGACTAACATTTTAGCTCTGCTATTCCTAGCTGAGGTGGTTAGAAGGACATTAGTGATAGAAGGGTTTAACCAGTAGAGCAGAAGGCTATAGAGCTCTAAATGGTTGAAGTTTGTCAGGAGCAGAGACAAACAAGCTCCTCTGCTGCCAATAAAACATAGCAGGAAGTGACATCACCATGGTCAGATGGGTCTGCTAATCCTATAAGAGCAACGAGAGGTAGCCTGTAACCTAAGGAAGCTTAAAGGGGTTGTCTCACTACACTGATTCATCTTACCTCAGTCCTGTTTTCTTGGTTTCATTTTGAATTCAGTGGCGTGTTAACTGGCTTCTATTAGACTGCAGTAGAAGCCAGGTTTGTAGCTATAGCAACCAGTGCTGGCAGTCTATGTGGAGATAGTAAACAGGTCTGTAGCTATAGCGACCTGAGGAGCTGATGCAGCCCATACAAGAGGGGATATATAGGAATAGGTAGGGCACTGTCAATGGACATATATCGCAAAGTGACTTCTTGTTGCAAAATCTTTAACATAAAAAGCAGCGATCCTTGTAGTGAGATAACCCGTTTAAGAACACAAAAGGAGATCAAAACTGTTCTAACTATGAAAGGAAGCAAAATCAGAACAGTAATTTGGTCATCTTTATTTACCCTTGCCTCCATGTTTAAGCTTAATCATTTGTAATAATACCCTTTTATCCATAAAACACCAGGTTCTTGACTCCAAAATTGTATACACCCATTAACTTCTGTAAACCACCAGAGATGGCCAAAAATTGGTTTTGTCATGAAATATGGCCCAAACCTGGTCAGAAATTCTATCGTCTGCTCTGCAGAGATTGAAATTTGATGACAGCTCTACATATTTTAGATGTGTTCACTTGTTGGATGTTTCTCCAAGGTGCACACATATGATTTATTTTATGTTTATGCACATAAGAAGAGGTTTATTTTTCCAAGTCAAATAATTGATGCAGAATTCTGCTTGTTGTAAAATTTTTGAAATGTTGAGATTTCAGCACTTATAAGAAAAAAAAGTGTTAATCATAAATATAGTGGCAGGGAACAGATAAACTGGATCTTACTATTATTTTGGACTCCTACACTCATCTTCTGCACAGAACAGTGGCTATGTAAAAAGATAATGTTCATTTTAAATGCCTAGAATATGGTTTTGTTTAGTTTCCCTTGGTACCATCGGACTTGGCACCATTACCCTGTTGAGGATTTCCATCATCACCTCCAAGCAACATTGCTGTCTGTCTACAATTGTTTCCACTGTATTTGTACTGTTAGTAGTTTGCATATTCATTACATTGATGCATAAAGATAAAGGTCATCACCATATTGCAATTACTTTCTGAAAATATTTCCCGATATGCTCTACATGCATAAATTAAAGAGGCACCATAAAAGCAACATGAAGACCTGATGACAGCTGGATACATCTTTCATGCCTGCAAGAGGTCATCTTTTCGGTCTACTTTGATATTAAGCTTTTGCAGGTACATCTTAATATTTTCTGGGACAAATCACCCTTCATAATCTGTTTTAACCTGACAATGGGCAAACATACTGTAAAAGTGAGAAACATGAAATCTAATAAAGAAGTGTAACGTGTATAATGTATATATCCTAGACATACTTCTTCCAACAGCGACAATTTATCATCACACGGGAGCAGGTGTGGAAAATAGGTGCAGGTTGTCATCTTTCCACAAATAGTTTGATAATTATGGCTCAATACCGTCTTAGAATCCGATTAAGGCGTATAGCATAATACAGTGTGCGAAAATCAAAGCAACTGTATTGTATGTTTGTCATTAACCTAGTAATATATCTGTAACATACACACCTGCAATGGTCAATAAGTTGTCATTTTTTTCTTTTCTGAAGGACCATGGCGTTGGTTCACTGACTGCATTATAAATTAGGCGATCAAGTTTCCATCAGAGGTCAAGAGATTTTTTAAGGGGATGTCCATACACAAACAAGGCTGCATTTTTTCAAAAACAGTACCACCTCTGTCACAGGACATGTCTGTTATTACAGTTCATCCCCATTGAAGTGAATGGGGCGGACATGGAATACCAAAAACATCTCGTGACAGAGGTGGTACTGTTTTTAAAAAAAATCTGTCATGTTTTTATAATTCGGGACTACTGCTTCAGTGTTTTTTATGTAAAAAATAATGGTACTCCAAATAAACCCAGGTAATGGCAAAAAATATGTTTGTTCAGTATCACAAAGAATGTTTCTTCTGGATGTTAACCGATAGGAGGTGAAGGTGTTAGTCAGAGTGGGCCGTCTCAGGGGCTCTGCATTTGACTTAGTGGTAGATGTTCCAGATTAAGAAGCAGTCGGCCAATATATCTGTAAGTGGGATTTATATAAGTCCATATAAGCCCTATGTTGTACTGGTGCGCTTAGAGAGAAATTGAAGCATAGGAGATGTCTGAGGAAAAGTAGTGGCCATATAGCTATTTAAAGACCACAGCAAAAGTTAGAGTGGGGCAAGTCTTGGATAAATTAATTTCCTTATGAAACTATAATGTAAAGTAATAATTCATCAAACAATGTTTTCTGGTATACCGTATTTAGTTATTGTATGAAATATAGGTGTGTATGGTCCGACAGTTTATCTTTGTAGAATTATATGGACTCAAAGTAGAGGTAAAGTACATATAAAATGTGTATATGGCTCTTGGTATAGGTAGCCTAAAAAATGATTAAGGTCTACAAGTAATGCCATCAGTATCAGACTGAGGTGCCTTGGGCCCATCAATGAAGTTGATTCTTAGGGCCCACCAGTGGAGTTGATTCCTGGAGCCCACCAGTGGAGGTGATTCTCGGGGGCCAACCAATGGAGTTGATTCTTGGGGACCTCCAGTGGAGGTGATTCTCGGGGCCACCAGTGGAGATGATTCTTGGAGACCATTCTACAGCTACTGTAAATGTCTCTTGCTTTATGCCTCTCTCTCTGCCTCATTCCCCAAAAATTAGTCTCAGGCACTGCACACCCCGGAGACCACCATTGGTACTCCTGCTCCTCTGAGGGCTAGTCGGAGTCTGAATCTTATTCCTTTTTGTAGAAGGAATTCTGCATTTAGAAGCCAAGAAGCAGGTTTCTTCTAAACAATGACATTAGTTCTTTTCTGCATTACAAGTTTTCAGTTTAACATACAAGACGACTTTAAGGATATCAATGAATCTTCAAAACCTACTTAAATTAAACCCATTATTTGATTTAATGTACAATTTTAGAGTCAAGAGGACAGGGAAAGATAACTTTTAAGCCATTATGATCATAATTTTAGCCAATTAAAATTAAGTCAGGTCAGAAATCATTAGAAAATAATTCCTTGGTAATAAGTGTCTGAGTGTCCCAAATTAAGACCAAAGACTAATTGTCAAGCAAAGTTCTAGCACCATGAACTGTAGTCGAGGTTAATAAATATATTATGCGTCAATGTGTGTAATGGTCATTAAGAATGACTTCATTATGTACTAATCAGACTTATATTTACCTGAGCAACATTTTAAGTCTATGCAAATTAGCAATGATCAGACCATTACAAATTAAACATAAAGGGTATCTTGTGCAAGGATTATCTCAAAGCAAATATAAAATTTAATATTTATAACCTGCTGGATAGATTTCAAATTAAAGCAAAGGCACATTCTTCCATTATTCTTGTGTGCAGTGGAACAATGAATATATATCAGATACAATAATCAACTGAAAATTACATATATTGTGAATATCACACTTTATGATTTGGTTGCACGTGTGCCAACTGCACCATGATGTATGTATGTGTATATATATATATACACACACTATAGGCGCTCCCGAAGAAGTTAAAGGGGTTTTCTCATCAAGCAGTTTCACAGAACCTGCTCTTCAGTGTCAGCTTTAGGCTCCCATTTCCCATGCAGGTTGTGGGTGGGTCTACAGCAGTGACTGACATTTCAACTCTGCTATTCCTAGCTGATCCTGTGGAAGGGACAATGATGATGATGGAATTTTAACAATTTCACAGAAAGCTACAAACTCTAAAGGGTTAAAATGTGTTATTAAGAAAAATAAACAGGCTCCCGTGCTGCTGATAAGAAAAAGCAGGAAGTGATGTCACGGTCACTGTTAGAGCAAAGAGAGGTGGTCAGAAACCTAGGGAAGCTGGAGACAAGAACTGCTCTAACTTTGAACAAAACTAAAATCAGGACAGCAATATGTTTGGGAATAGTCTTTATTTACATTTGCCTACATGTCTTAAGCTAATCAATGTGGTCAGAATATCCCTTCAACTTTACATTTTTATAAATTTAATAAGCCAAGTCTTTGGTGAACATGTCTGCTGGGAATATTATGGTCATCTCTTAGTTACATAGTACTAACCTGAGGAAGCTGGACAGAGGTCTCCGGCGAAACGCATAGCTCCCATCTCCTCACGTTTGTAAGTTATTGTTTTATTCTCCCCGTGGTTCTATTTTATTTATTCTTATAATAAAATATCCTAAACTGGATTTTACAAAAGCTATTTAGCTTTATTTTACTTAATCGTATTGGGCGCTAGCTACCAAACACTGTGTATGTTGTACCTTCTTAAGAGAGGATATACAGATATACAGACTACTTCTATATACTGCTTAGTTACATAGAGTGTAAGACTAACAAATGGCAGATGTCCATCCAGATCAGCCTATTATAATGGTGACCAGGAGAAGGCAAACACCCCATGACTACACATCTTGCAAGGAACAATGGTGCAACACAGTACATACCACTTATATCTGGGCATTTATGAGTATATAAGCTAAAAGGTGTCTAATAAAGGATTATTAATAAGTTTAATGGCAAAATCCAGATTTTTATGGCACAACTATTATGTTACCGTCATAGCTTTCTTAGTTAAAGAAGAACCAGGATAACAGCTTATTTTAAAGCTCACACCATTGCAAGACCATGAAGAGCCTCTGCAAGATTGTGGTGTTAGGCGCCTAGGGAATGTGTCCAATTTCTGATAAACCAGTGACCTTATACACAGTCCTTGGTGACTTGGTGAGTAGTGACAGTATCCTTTTGTAGTTTCATTACTATAGTCACGAAAAGGTCAACTGAGTCCAATATCATTCGAGCTATGATATAGGACTTTTTAAGCAGTCTTGGTAACCAACTTAAAATACGCATACAACTACTCAGGCCAGAGGGGCGGCCAGAAAAGATAACAGTTTATAGAGTCTTTTTCCTGTTTCTCAAGTAAAGAACCCAGAATAAAGAGGTTAACTGTATACAGACCACAATTACTTTGAACACTGACATTTCTTCTTGTATTGACTAAATTAAAATATATATAAGGTTTACCACATTAAAATTTTAGTGTATGTAACATGTTAATATTTAGAAACAAAAACAACAACAAACGTTAAGTGCTAGACCAGTTAAAGATGAAAGAAAATAAACATTATTGTATCCTTAAAAAAGGACTTCTTTGATAATCAATAGAAAAATATACATTAAAGGGGCTGTAACACTTCAGACATTGATGGCATAATGGTGCTACTTGGTCCTAACTAGCCCTCCCGAAAGAAGAGGCTTGAAGACTCATTCTGGAGGTAGGTGTGGATTCCAGAGATGGGACTTGCACCTATCGGACATTGATGTTGTCAAAATCTGCATGTTTCCCTGCCTTTACTGTGTCAGTAAACCTCCTTTTCATCCTGGTGGTGGAGTCTGGCCCTGCTAGGTCTGCTCTTCAGCACGGCAGCAGTTCACTCCTACTTCAGGACTTGCCCAGCTGCAGCACATCATCCTGGCTGGCTAAGCCTTTAAAACCAGCTATTCTCAATTGTCTGGGCCTGAATTTTGCTGATGCTACTAGGGTCAGTTTCACCTAGCTCTAGCCCTCCAGGGTTTCTGCTTTAATACGCTCCTGCCTTCCAGTAACTATAGTCCTGTTTTTTGCCTCTACCTGGTCCTCTGATGTGCAGCTTCCTGTTCATCTGGTATTCACCGCGAGTCAACCCAAGTCTGCTGTTTTCTATCTACCTGGTGTGTGCATCCTATCCTGAGTCGGCTGGTCTCTGTAGTTCTACGTGTCCCTTGTACCTGCTGTATGGCCTTCGGCCTGCTCCGGAATATCCTTTGTCTATTGTTTGCTAGTCTGCCTGGTCTGGATTCTACTGTGCCCACTGCTTGACACTTGTCTGATTCATAGTTCCTGTGCCTGTCTGTTGTTTCAATCACTGTTTTACCCAGTGGCTGACTCTCCTGCCCTTGCCTCTAACTTCCCTGGCCATAGCTAGACAGGCAACTGCCCACCACGGTCCCAGGATCCACACCCCCTTTCCAAGATATGTTTCCAGGACTTTATGCATTCCTTGCTATGCTGTTGTCATCAAT
The DNA here is from genome assembly GCA_025379985.1 of Phyllomedusa bahiana. NCBI lineage: Eukaryota > Metazoa > Chordata > Amphibia > Anura > Hylidae > Phyllomedusa > Phyllomedusa bahiana. The sequence goes on along the minus strand of JAODAL010004794.1, from coordinate 5,043 downwards.
GTCTGTTTGCAAGTAAAGTTTCGTTGAAAACATAACAGATGGTGTATCCTAGCAATGTGCTATCAATGTCTGAAATGACATAACCCCTTTAATTATCTTCGTAAAATGACTGTAAACATATGTAAAAATAGAAAAACGCCCTAAATATGTAGGTTCAGACAAACAGATGCTAAATGCTACAAAATAAGTTTAAGGACTCAAATTAATCACAGCCCAGTAAAGTTTCACTTGTAAGTAATTAGCTTTAGTCAACCAAAAATGTTCTTCTTACTCAGCTCCGGAGTTGGAAAACAGAAAAAAATTTCTACCTCTTAAATTTGTGCTGCAGCTTCATTTTCTGCAACCAATAACTTTTTTTAACCCGTTCATGATGGACGGTCATAATTTTATACTGTTTATACATTTTATTTTATACTGTTCTTTCTTTGGTAAAAATGATGTGTTCTCTGTATTCTACAGGTTGATAAAAATCCTTCAAGAACAAACTTGTAAGTTTTCCATTACGTTTTGGTACCATAAAAAAAATTCCAAATATTTTCTACTTTTGAAATTTGTGTGGCCAATAACTTTTTGTACTAACACCTACAGGCGTCAGTGAGGGAGCATTTCTTGCAGACTGAAGTGTACTTTTTATTGCTAGCAGTTTGGAATGCATGCGACTTTTTAAATCACTTTTATTCTAATTTTTATAGGACGTGAAATGACCCTTTTAATACTTTTTAATTTTTTTTACACTTTAAAACATTTTTTTTTTTTACTTTAAATTTTGAGTCCCTCTAGGGTGCTTCACCACTAGGGGGCGCGATTGTTAATATAGCCTAATGCATTGCATAGACAATGTATTAGGGTGTACCAAGATGACGGTTTCCCCACTTCCTGTCTGGGGCCGGAAGTGGCGAAATTCAAAACAGGGCAGCGATGGAGGCCTTCACAAGGCTTCCCGTTGCAATGTTAGCTAATTGGGACTCAGAGATCTCACTGCTGATGTCCCGATCGGAGTGAAGAACGGTGCGTGGCACCGTTCTTCATTCATTTAGACGCAATGGCGTCTAAGGGGTTAAACATCACGGGCGGGCAGCAGCGTCTAAGGGTTTAAACAGCACAGGCAAGCAGCAGCGCCCCTGAGCTGTAACCGCCGGGTGTAAGCAGAAATTAGCCACTAACACCTGGCGGCTGTGTAGTATGGGTACGTCCTATGTTTGTAAGTACTAAAGCATAACAAAAACTCTACAGATTTGCTATAACCGGAATTGTGGCAACCTTCCTAATACAGATAACATGTCGTTTATACGGAGTTAATACTATAAAAACAAAACCCTTGCAAACATGGCCCAAATATGTTTTTTTTTTTCCACATTCCACCATTTTCAGGTTTCTACTACATTATATGGTTTGGTCAAATCCGTAGGGTCATTGCCCTGACAAGGGCGCCCCCACCATTGCTGACTTTACCTATTAAATCCCTTACATAAAAGTATATACAGAATACAAAAAAAGTAAATAATTCAATAATAGGTCTGATATAGGAAGGAAAACAGTGGTAACATGTATCCTCTACAAGAGGAGATTCATCATAGGACTAGGCTGCAGAAAACCCCCAAGATGGCTAGGGGCAAGTGATAGTGTGTGCCTCAAGATGGCAGGGAAGCGGTTAAACTGCAATGTGTGAACATGGTTTGTGTAAAAGAGAAAAAAAAGTTTCCTAAAAAGTTTAAAAGGTTCAAGCCTGGTAAAATAACCAATGTGCCAATGATAAAGGTTAAGATGAACTTTGCTACCTCTGCCCCACAAAGATGAATGAGAAATTAAACCCTTGCGTGGGGCGGCATCTGAACTTCTCATTCCATTATTTTTAAAAAATCAATACAAATCATTTATAAACCAGTAACCTACTTTACCAGTAGCTGATCTCATCTTATCATTAAACTGTAGAAGAGGAATAGTTTGGGACATTCATCATTTTCAGAAAATAGGATCAAAGCTGTTGTTTTTTTTCCTCTACCTTTTGTATACATTTGAGAAAACAGTTTGGTGAATTGGGTCAGAAATTATCTTCTTCTATAAATAATTTAAAGAAGTATCAATTTAATGTACATGATACTTAGAATGTATATATGTATATATAGTTACCTCCATATGAAAAATGTTTCAAAAATTCCATCTGCAAACTTTGTTGCTGCAAGAACTTTATGTAAACTATTTAAAAAGTCCATGTTTCTATGTAAAGAGTCTTGGAATATATTCAGCTCCTGATTTAGATCACGCCACACAGGGGCGTCGCTAGGCAGTTTCATACGGGGCACAAGCCCCGGAAAAAAATACTGCCTGTCCCCGAACCTCAGATCGTCGGGATCCAGGCAGCGCCGACGCTCTATTCAGCGCGTAATTGCACTTCAATACACCTGAAGTACGGACTGACATTACGGTAATTCATAGCTCTCATTGAGAGCTATGATAACCTGTTCTGGGGAGAATAAATATCAGTGAGAGCCTCAGAGGGACGCGCTGGCCACAGTTTTTCTCTGTAGAAAAACATAATGCCGCTGTTAATCGGGCGTGAAAAATACCATGTAAACCCCGCCCCACTGAACAAAACGTAACACAAAGGGCCCGGGCGCCGAATCTTTTGGGATCCTAGCAATGCCCTGTCTTCACATAAGCCAATATTGAGATTTTGGAGATAAATGTTGATTTGTGTCAATATTTTACAAATATAAATGTCTGCTTCAAGCATGGCATAGGCAGAATGGATTGTCGGCAGCCCACCCAAAATTTTACAGAAACAATTCAGACTTGGTGGAAACAATGATAGCAATGCAGTAAATTTAAAGGGGTTGTCTCACTACAAGGATTGCTGCTTTTTATGATAAAGATCTTGCAAAATCAAGTCATTTTGCAATATGTGTCCATTAACAGTGTCCTACCTATTCCTAGATATCCCCTCTTGTATGGGTCGCTATAGCTACAGGCCCATTCAATCTCTCATGATAGGCTGCCAGCACTGGTTGATATAGCTACAGTCTCTCCTGATAGGCTGCAAGTGCTGGTCGCTATACCTACAGACCTGGCTTCTACTGCAGCCTAGTAGCAGCCAGTAAACCCACCCCTGAATTCAAAATGAAACCAACAAAACAGGACTGAGGTGAGATGAATCAATGTAGTGAGACGATCACTTTAAGTATTTATTCATCAATGAACATATATCCTTAAAGGGGTTGTCTCACTACATTGATTCATCCTGTTTTCTTCGTTTCATTTTGAATTCAGGGAAGTGTTTACTGGCTTCTACTAGGCTGCAGTAGATGCCATGTCTGTAGCTATAGCAACCAGTACTGGCAGCCTATCAGGAGAGATTGAACAGGTCTGTAGCTATAGCGACCAGTGCTGGCAGCCTATCAGGAGAGATTGAACAGGTCTGCAGCTATAGCGACCTGAGGAACTGATCCAGCCCATACAAAAGAGGATATCTCAGAATAGGTAGGACACTGTTAATGGACACATATTGCAAAGTGACTTGTTTTTGCAAGATCCTTAAAAAGCAGCAATCCTTGTAGCGAGATAACCCCTTAAATCCTTCCTGCATGTGGTTTATACGTGATTTTTATTAGGGAATAAACCCTTTAATGTGCACATAAACTTGACAATTTGTAAGTAATATCCAAGTAATTTGATTATTTTATTTGAGCTTCTGGACTACTTGAGGTTTTCAAATTATTTCATTGTTATCTACTAGTGATTGAATGGTGAATTTTACATTGTAATAAAATATTGTATTTTCTTTTATTGAAGATGCTCATCAAAGATTGTAAAAACATTGAGACAAAAAAACAAAATTATTTGCTGACTTATTATTAAAGCCGCCGCAAACTCAAACTTCATTGTAATCCAGTGATAAAAACATTTTTAAAAAATCAATATCAAATACTACATGAAGATTTCTCAAGTAAAATTCATTTTCCTTTATTTCATAGTGTATAAAACATTTGTCGTCAGGAAAAATATTAAAAAAAAAAACTTCTTTCACAATCACAATCCATTATGTCTGGATTTTGTCATTGGTAGTGATGAGCGAACAGTAAAATGTTCGAGTTCTACTCAAACCCCATTAAAGTCAATAAGAGAAGAACTCAATGGACCTGTGTTTTTTGTCCAACCTTCTCTATTACGATATTGTAAGATAACTTGATGATATATATGATATGATATCACGGTGTGTAATCTGTCAAGTTTATTTGCTTTATCTGGAAATGCCGGATTTAGGCAAAAACAGAGAAAGCAAATGTTGGAAGAAAACAGGATCAAGCGAGTCATTAAGATTCTGCTACTCTGCTTCACAATTTGTACCAGCTAAGGTACAGAGCAGTAATTGGACAGACACAGCATATTACCAGTGAAAGGCATAAGAGAGAATATATACGTCCATAAACGGTCCATAAAATGGGGTAGGATGTCTGAACAGCTGCAGCATTTGTGGATCCAATATTGACTGGAGTTTGTGATAGACAAAGAACTTTTGGGGCCACTGAGCTGTTAGAATGACAAGTTCCTCTTAACCTAAGTTACCACTAGTGTGACCAGTTGGTAGACGGTGACATGTATGAATGGGGCTGCGTCAGAATTCTGGCCTCAAAAAGCCGTAGTAGACCAGTTCTATAGATGTATGAACAGGTGCACTCCAAACTTTGGTGCGATAAGTGCCTCGGCACCGCGCCAAAGACACTTTTCAGCGCACCCAAGTTTTGGTGGCTTCCTTGGGGCTTCGCACCACATTAGTTGAAGTAGACACATTTATGATTCTTTGATGCCAAAACTTTGGCTCAGAGAAGTTAGAACTTCCAGACCAAGTAAAGGTGTTGCCTGAGCTGTCAAATTGGCACTACACTGCACCTGTATGTATGACCTGCAGAAGAACAGCCCGAACAGGGTAAAGGTGGTGCCTGAGCGAGACTTGTGGTATTGGCTCTACACTGCCCTGTATGTATGACCTGCAGAAGAACAGCCCCAAAAGGGAAAAAGGGGGGTGTGAGATGATTGGCCCCCCCT